>OZ005648.1:405625646-405923146 GCA_963930645.1 Salticus scenicus | reverse complement strand
ACAAACTTACTATTCTGCAAATACTAAAGGTGAAATATACGTGAAATTACTATGAAATGGTAGCATGTGAAGGGGGTGGGGGGTAGATGAACCTTACCTGTGTTTTTCATCCCATTTGCGTCGCGACAGAGTGCTTCCCGAAGATTACTTTCGCTCTTCCTTGAAAGTTTACGGGACGATCTATCTGAAATCATTAGTAGTTTTAATATTGTAATTTATCTTCAACCTGTTCTGATTACAAAAATCGTAAGAACATACCTTTTTATTGGTCTTTGGTCCCAGTTTTCTCCATGTTACCATCAAACTAAAAAGCTCAAAAGAAATGTCTATTACACAATTCACAATCTATTTTCATCCACTACAAGGTGAAGTTTATCTTTTTACAGGTCATGACTTTAGAGACTTTTTTTTCTTTTCTTTTGCAGTTTCTTTTCCCTAACAATCTCTATTCCTATCAATATTTCTTTTTTCTTATGTTTATTTTTATATACTAAGTAATGATAATAATAGGATCATTATTATTATTATTATTATAAGATTTTCTTTAATCCTAATTTTGTCACTCTTTAATTGAATAGATTTGAAAATTCTTGCATTACTTGATAATAAAAACACACTAATATAATTTTGCATATCTGAAATCTAATGTTAACCAGAGACTGTTCAGTCTAAATACTTTATACTAGACAAGCATTACTTATACGAAGACATAATTCTAAAGTCATCAAATGAATATTGCGAGGAAAAAGTCAATAATTATAACTTTCCCTATATTGATAAAATTGGTTGGTAAAATATTGGACTGATGAAAGTGGTTTTCACAATATTTCATAAGAAAGAAAAAAAATAATAATATTCAACGTTTATTTTTTATCTGTGATTGTAACCTTCATTTAAAATACTGTGCAAATAATCTGGGTCTCGTATCCTTCACTTGATATTGGTAAAAATTCTGAGAAACGTTTCCTGAAAGTAATTTTTCATGCTGCGAGAAATGATTTTTCAAAACAAGCTGTTCACCTGTCTCATATTTAAGTAAGCATGAAGAGCGAATGATTATTCGATCTTAAAAAATGATCCTCAGTTGATCAATGAAGTCGGTTTTTCCGCTTTTGATTTTGTTTACATGAACAATACTCAATGTTTTCGCATTCTTCTGCAATAGAGATTTTGTGACCATGAATTTAAGATCACAAATCATAAGGAGTATATTGTATACGTTTTTATTTTCCTTACACATACACATAGGTATCCCACACATGATGTTACAAACAATTTATCACGAAAGCTTTATTTATCTCAGTGATCATCAATTGTCGAGAGCTGTTGTTCTTGTGCCACGTTATTTGATAAAATGCACAGATAAATATCATATTTTCCTCTTTTTGAAAATTGATGATTTATGATGGACATTTTGAAAGCAGCGTACACGTACCCCCAGCAAATCGCCTTAAAGGTATAAAAACGGACGTTTAATGAGTATTCGGGATTTTCGTCACATCAATTGAAAATATTACTAAGATACAGTGGCGGATTTAAGGGGGGGGGCTAGGGGGCTGAAGCCCCCCCAAAAGCACTAACATTCCCAATTGGATGTTACAATTGTAAATTTTTCCTTGATCTGGAATAACATCTTGAAAACTCTTAGCCCCCCCCCCCCCCCCCCCAAAAGTTAAGTTCTGGATCAGCCACTGGTAAGATAGACCTGAAAAATTGAAACTTAAATTTTCTTAACAGCAACAGGTAGATCATTGTAATCCACTCACCACTATGTCGTAAAAGTTTTAGTTGATGTTTTCAAATTACAGAAATTTTTCTTCCGAAACTTTTGAAGAAACTGTTAGAAATTACGCAGTTTTTGAGAAGAGTCCGTTTTAATTTCGCCGATTTATCGGACAGATTCTTAAGGTTCAGTGCTAGTTGCGAAAACACTTTTTAAAAATCGTCAATACCTTGGAAACGTTCGTTTCCATACTCGATTTTTCCCGAAATAGACCCTGTAAATGTCGGTTTTCACTTGATGAAACTGAAATAAAACTTTGCCAATTGACGCCGATTTTTTTTTTTTTTTTTTTTTTTTTTTTTTTTAGGACTGAAGACTATTAGTCTCGCAATCTACGGATTTTTACGATACCAGTTTTACGATAGTTGGACATTTAGCGAAATCTAAAATTTATTGAAAATATAATTGAATAATTTGAAAGCAATGTTGCAATTAAAAAAAAAAAAAAAAAAACTAACAGTCCTTCCTCCTAAACTAAATTCTGCTTTTGCCAGAATTTCATCAAAATCTTTTTTTCTTTTTCTTTTTTCTTTTTTTTTAAGAAAAAGAAAGAAAAAAAAAGAAAAAGGAAAACTAATAATAATCAGTTTCGAAAAATAAATTTTTTTTAATAATTTTGAATTGGGAAATAAAAAACGCGCGTGCAAAATGAAATAAAAAATAAAACAAGATAATTAAGTTTCAGTTGGTAATTTCTCTCTTCTTTCTTTTCTATTTTTCAATACTGTATAATTTATTGAATAAAAGAAAGAAAAGGAAGAAACAGAAAAAATAATCGCATAAATTATGTATTTTTGCGATAAAAATTCAAAAGTCGCTAAGTGGAGCTATATTAAGGCTGTACCATGATCAGGTTTACATATTTAATTAATTATTTATTTATTTTTAAGTTCAATTGCAGCTTAATATAAAAAAAAAAAATCACTGTTGGCTAAAACAGATAATTATTTCATAGTTAATCATCAAAATTCGTATGTTTCTCAGAGCTGGTTTCGATATACATTAGTATTTTGCCTCGAGTCAACAAAATTTTATTTTTTGATGCCGATTGCTGAAATTTTCGAATTTTTTTTTTTCTGTTTTTTTCGGAAATGAAAAATCATTTCGCTACTGTTTCATTTATGTTTTATCAAAGCTAATTGCAAAAATAGGCACCCCCCCCCCCCCATCAATTGCCAAAATACACAATTTTAATGTGAAAATTAAACTTTGTGTTTTTAAAGGTGAAGGGGGTATAGCGGATAGTTTTTTTAATTTTTTAAGTCTCTACTTTATATTGTTTAGTCACCATGTAGCGAGTGGCGAGTGAATTCATTCAAGTCTAAGTGAGACATTATCGGCCAATATTACAATTTTTATGCTTACGCCATGCCGAACATTTTTATTTTCACTCGAAAAAGGGTCATGCTTAATTATTTCGGTCCAAAAATATTGTAACGTATTTTTGAAATTTATTGTGTTGTTAACAAAATTTTATTCATGATATTCGTATCACACTATTACGTTTATCGCAGCGGTCTTCCGTTGTTACTCTTGTGGTACGACACTTAATAATATAAAATTTTAATAATTTCCTTTATGGTGTCTTTATATTAACTGATTAAAAATTTTCACCTGCGTACACTACTTTCTATCACTACATTCCAGGAAAAAAGTAAAAAAAAAAAAAAAAAAAAAAAACTCTAAGCTTACCTGATGTCTCCCGCCTTCTGAACAGCTTTTGGTGACTTAGAATGTTCGTCCTTAGCGTTCACCCAATTAACCAATGCATGCGCCGAAGAGATAATTAAATGAACATCTTTACGATATCTGAACCTATTTCCTACAGAGGTAAAAATGAAGATTTTTTTTTTTTTTTTTTTTTTTTTTTTAGTCTTAGTACAGTATCTAATGTAAATAAATAAATAAATGAGAAGAAAAAATAATCCTAAGCCTATTTTTGTTTTCTAAGTAATAGATATAAAATTCTGCACAAAACAGAATTTAATTCAGTACGACAGGACTTATTTTAATCTATTCTTCCCCATAAAAGCAAAGCAGTATCTGCGTTTCATTCTCTAGCATCGGTTAGTATATTCATTTCTTAAAATTTCTTTGATATAGGTTTAGTATAGGTGCCCCTTGGCGGCTTTAAAATTTTTTTCGTCATTTTGGCTATGAACCAACCATTTGCGTAATTAAATATGTTGGAGAGAAACGTCCGAGCTATTTTGATGCCAAATTTCAAATTTCACCAAATGTTTTGAAGCTGTTCCATTTCTTTAGCACGATTTTTCTCAATTGTGTTTTAATAATTTAAAAAAAAAAAAATGTTCATTATTTTTCGACATAAAGATATATATATATATATATGTATATATATATATATATATATATATATATATATATATATATATATATATATTATTATTATTATTTTTTTTTTGGCATCAGTTAGT
Organism: Salticus scenicus; assembly: GCA_963930645.1. Taxonomy (NCBI): domain Eukaryota; kingdom Metazoa; phylum Arthropoda; class Arachnida; order Araneae; family Salticidae; genus Salticus; species Salticus scenicus. Next base: position 405,918,925 of record OZ005648.1, on the reverse strand, counting down.
TTTTTCTTTAATAAATTTAAAGCTAAAATGCTAGTTTTTATTTAATACCCTTTGAAACAATTATCCTATTGAACTAAAAAAAGCAGCGTTAGCTAGGTTTTGTCATGATTAATAACTGTACCAATTTTTAATAAAGTCTATTTAATCCGGGCAGGTACAATGACAAACTTTCGGTATTATATATTTAGACAAAGAGAAAAAGGTTTGCATGCTCATTCAAGGTGATAGATAAAAATTGGTAACGACGCTGTCTGAAAGAAACAGTGTGACCTGTCGTACTAAAAAGAAGAAACTTAAAGTATTCGAAAAAATTTCAATGAATATTTATTCATTTTTCCTAATACATCCTCTTGGTGTCCTGATTTGAGAGAGTTTGAGATTTCTTCAAGAGATAAAATGGAACAGGAAAAACTGATCAAAGTAAACAGACGAAGAAGAAAGAAAGAAAAGAAAAAAAGAAAAAAAGAAAAAAAAAAAAACTGAAAGCATAAGTAGAAACTAAAAGTATATCACTTACAAATGAATTAGTATTATTAATAAACAAATTGGGAAGCGATAAAGAAACGCACTTTCAATCATTTCATTTTTATCTCATAATGTATCTGAATATTTTTATGTGGCTTTGTGAACCAATTATTAATACTAAGATTGTAGAAAAGATAGTTTTTTGAATTTTACTTAGTTGCGTTGATTTTGTTATGTTTTGTTTAGTATAAAGATTATAAAATAACCCTTAATGAAATACTTCTCATAGACATTAATGTATCCATATTATTTTACGAGTTCTTATGCATAAAAAGTAAAGCTATTGCAACCTTTTTAAAAGAAAACATACTATAGTAAAACTAAAAAAACACATATTATGAAATAAATAAATATTTTTCAACTTTGTTGGAAAGTGTTTTAAGATATTGCTTTGAATATAATTTGCAAATTATGCAAAAAAGGAGAAAAAGGATATTCATGTCTCCAGTTTCGTAATTTCTGCTGATGGAAGGTAGGGTGGGATTTAGAAAATATGACATTGTTTGTTCCATCATGAAAGACGATTCTGTTTAACCCCTTCCCGTGCCATTTACCTCGACGAAACATGGGCCCAAGCGTTGTGGATCAACGCGTGGTAAACAATCTAGTAATTCTGCGCTCTGTTATTGCTCATTTTCTCCGAGTCAGATGACTGTTACCCCTATTTTAGCACTGGACTCGTTGAGTTAGCACTTGCGCAGATTCTTTCAGGTCGAAGGATAATGTTCATGAGCCCGGCTCGTAATGTTAATGTTGCCCCGGATTTCTTTTCCCGAGCCTGGTTCGTGATGTTTATCTTTGGCCCGGCTCTCTGTTCACGAGCCGGGCTCGTGATGTTTATATTTGGGACAAAATCTTCATCCCGAGTCAGACTCGTTAAAGCACGGTAAGGGGTTAACAAATAAGTTTTTAACACTTTCCAACAAGGTTAAAAAGTGTTAATGACTTTGGTTTGTTTGTCTGCTAATGATCTAACTCCCATTCATGGAATTTCTTATGTGTTATTCGAGTTCACTATCGGACGTTCGCTATTCAAAATGTAGTAAACACCACAACTGATTTGCGTACAAGGGTACCCGAAAGCATTCAAAAGCAATAGAGGTAATTTTATAAACCATGTTTCAATAACTTTACACAAATCTTAATGAAATTGAAATATGTTATTCAAGTTCCCTATTGTAGGATTTTTATTGAAAACAGAGTAAATACCATCACTGGTTTGAGTACAGAGACACCAGAAAGCATTCCGAAGTATTGGCTTCCGTGAGAGGTATTTCTATAAACCATATTTTAATAACTTTAACCTCGCACAAATCTTAATGAAATTGAAATATATTATTCATCTAAACAAAATAATGTTTTCTAAAGAATACAGTAGGATTAGCATTAAGAATTACAGGACCACACAAAAACATTCGTTATTTTAAGAGCTATAGCCCTTAATATAACTGAATATATATTATAAACGAACTCCAGTTAAGAGTTGAATTAAAAACACGTGTCATATTGTAATAAATTAATTAAAATCACTTTAAAAACACGTTAAAAATACATTTATTAAAATATAAAAACTTCCTAAGCTTTTCGCCTACATATAAGCAGTCATCATCAGGGAATTTGGTTTTACACATATTTCAGAGCAGTTAAATGTACTTTTGAATCACATGGTTAACAGTTAAGTGCTTGCATAAAATATATTTAACTGGAAGTCAGAGGCTGGAGCTATTTCAGGAAGAGGAGGTGCTACACTTGACGCTGGAGCTATTTCAAGGAAGAGGAGGTGCTATACTTGGAGTTGGAACTATTGCAGGAAGAGAAGGTGCTACACTTGGAGGTTGGAACTATTGCAGGAAGAGAAGGTGCTACACTGGAGGTTGGAACTATTGCAGGAAGAGAAGGTGTTACACTTGGAGGTTGGAACTATTGCAGGGTGACGAAGTGCTACACTTGGAGGTTGGAACTATTGCAGGGTGACGAAGTGCTACATTTGGAGGTTGGAACTATTGCAGGGTGATGTAGTGCTACACTTGGAGGTTGGAACTTTTGCAGGGTGACGAAGTACTACACTTGGAGGTTGGAACTATTGCAGGGTGACGAAGTGCTACACTTGGAGGTTGGGGAGACTGTAGAAACATCAGAGTGCAAATGCAGGAAATGAAAATTTATTAAATGTGTTTTGAAGAGTCGCCTGAGGCTATTGAAGAGTAAAACTATCCTGAACTGGAAAAAACAAGCTATTAGTTATTTTATAATATGGTGCCAAATTATTGGCAAAATTGCAGCATCTTTTGAATTTATTGAATTTTTATGTTTAATTATATTTATAGCTTCACAAGGATACAGTTCTTGGATCGTAGGAGGGGCTGAAATAATTTTGGCGTTATCCCACATAGGAGTAGCGTTAGGGTTATCATAAATAAAATCAACTAGAGTAGAACTTCTTCCTTCCTTTATATTACGTTTATGCATGTTCTTGAATTCGTTGTGTTAAAGTTAGCTTAGTTTGTCCAATGTAACAGAAAAGTTCTTTGTTATTTTCAATGGTTATTTTATATACTCCTCCAGTAGGTCCAGTTTGGTCACATTGTACCCATCTATTCCTAAAATGTTTTCTAAAATTGAAACTCACAAAACTAATTATCCTTTTCGTCCAATTGTCTCTAAAAGTAATAGTCCGTCTTATTTTCTGGAAAAGTTTCTAGCAAATTTACTTAAACCTTTGACTCTTAATGACCCGCACATTGTAAAATCCGGTTTAGAAGTTAAAAATAGAATCCTGGATACTATGTTTAAACATACTGATAATTTTTTTAGTCTTGATGTTATTTCTCTTTTCCCGAATATTCCTTTAGACTTAGTTAAATTCATAATCCTTGATAAATGTAGTTCTACTCCAGCACTTTACCCTTTTCTCAAATTTATTGGTGAGGCCTTTGACCTCATTAATGATAATAATGTATTTTTGTTTAATAAAGTTATATGTAAACAGACCTTTGGCGCCCCGATGGGTTCCCTTCTTAGTCCTATTTTAGCAGATTTACTACTCATTGAATTAGAAAAACATGTATTTGAATCTTCCATACTCAAACCTACTATATATCTGCGTTATGTAGACGACATTTTTATCTCCTGGCCTTATTAAAAAAATTGGCTTCTTAATTTAATTGATAGTTTTAATAACCAATTTCCATCTATAAATTTTACTTACGAAACTGAAACTAATCGTACTCTACCGTTTCTCGACCTTAAGATCCATCGTAATATTGATAATTCAACTATATGGTTTGACGTTTTTTTCAAAAATTCATTTATTCCCTTACTATCCCGGCTGATTCAGCTCACCCTACTAAATATAAAAATGCTTTTTTCAATTCCTATATTACCCGTGCCTTAAATTATACAACTTTTGAATTTAATGAAAAACAACAAATTAACAAAATTATTAAAATCGGTAATGCGGCAGGGTGTAGTAAATCTTATATTATAAAAATTGTTAATAAAATAAAAAGCAGCATGTCAATTAATCCTATTAATCATACTTTGAATTCAACTTGTAAATTACATTATACCAATAGTCTTCCCTACTGTAAAGAGTTCTATGGTTTTCAAAATTATATTCAACGTAAATTTAATATATTAATTCCTTTCAGTTCCCCCCTAACTATTGAACAATTAACTCTTTGTGATCGTGACCAAACTGGACCTACTGGAGGAGTATATAAAATAACCATTGAAAATAACAAAGAACTTTTCTGTTACATCGGACAAACTAAGCGAACTTTAACACAACGAATTCAAGAACATAAACGTAATATAAAGGAAGGAAAAAGTTCTACTCTTTGATTTTATTTATGATAAACCTAACGCTACTCCTATGTGGGATAACGCCAAAATTATTTCAGCCCCTCCTACGATCCAAGAACTGTATCTTTGTGAAGCTATAAATATAATTAAACATAAAAATTCAATAAATTCAAAAGATGCTGCAATTTTGCCAATAATTTGGCACCATATTATAAAATAACTAATAGCTTGTTTTTTCCAGTTCAGGATAGTTTTACTCTTCAATAGCCTCAGGCGACTCTTCAAAACACATTTAATAAATTTTCATTTCCTGTATTTGCACTCTGATGTTTCTACAGTCTCCCCAACCTCCAAGTGTAGCACTTCGTCACCCTGCAATAGTTCCAACCTCCAAATGTAGCATTTCGTCACCCTGCAATTGTTCCAACCTCCAAGTGTAGCACTTCGTCACCCTGCAATAGTTCCAACCTCCAAGTGTAACACCTTCTCTTCCTGCAATAGTTCCAAACAAGTGTAGCACCTTCTCTTCCTGCAATAATTCCAACCAAGTGTAGCACCTTCTCTTCCTGCAATAGTTCCAACCTCCAAGTATAGCACCTCCTCTTCCTTGAAATAGCTCCAGCCTCTGACTTCCAGTTAAATATATTTTATGTAAGGACTTAACTGTTAACCATGTGATTCAAAAGTACATATAACTGCTCTGAAATATATGTAAAACCAAATTTCCTGATGATGATTCCCTTATATGTAGGCGAAAGCTTTGGAAGTTTTTATATTTTAATAAATGTATTTTTAACGTGTTTTTAAAGTGTTTTTAATTAATTTATGAATATATATTGTTAGAAATTTGTTGGAATTGAATTTTCATGTAATTAAACGTTTTTAACATTTTTAGACAACCTTAAGTGTAAATATGATTTGAATTGGTGTACCTGTCCGTTCGATTGCCAGTCTGCACATCTCTAAAGCAGTAAATATTTTCAGAATTTCTTTAAAATAATATGTGTTATTCAAGTTCGAGATAGAATGTTTTCTATTTAAAATAGTATTAATAGGTCCTGTATAACTAGTTTGTGTACAGGGACCCCCCCCCCCCCCCAAAAAAAAAAAAAAAAAAAAAAAAAAAAAAAAAATGCTTCGCGTTTTAGAAAGATATCTTTTATAAATCATATATAAATAACTTTCTACTGAAAAAAGCATTAAGAAATTGACATTTATTGTTAATATGCTAAAATAATGTTGTGTGATAACGGAGGCAAAGAATATTAAAAGTTATATGATACGAGTATGTACAGTTGGAAAGTGTTAATAATCAATGCGTACCGCATGATTTTTTGCTCGTGTTTTTCTTTTAAAGGAAGAGACAATATCACGTGCCACTTTCAGAAGTAAAAACATATGAACAAAATCACTTGTTACGACACGGAAAGTTTGTTTTACACCATTTCTTTCAAAAGAGTGGTTTTCTGACAGATGGATGTCTTATCAGAAATCGAATGAGAGGAATCAATATTTAATCTGGAAGCGCAATCGCTCGCAATTAGTTACATATCACTGATAGCTTAAAATAGTCACCGAAAACTTTTATAGAATTTCAATGAACAAATGATCAGCATACCACCCTTTGTATCGTTGCTGCTCCATCATTCTTTGAAGTCCATTCAAGCTTCCAGGCATTGCGACAGTGATCTTGGATTTCACAATCAATTAATGATGAATATGATTATCAAACAGAAATATAAATTATTACCTGTTGAATATGGATTAAACAGAGATACTCTGACTTTTTCAAAGCAATCGAATTGCACCTTTTCTTTTTTTAATTAACTTAAAGAAGAAATGAATAGAAGAGGAAGGAAGCAGGGATATTCAGTCTGTCAAATTTTAAAGCTTATTTATTATTATTATTTTTAAATAGTTTCTTAATAACTTTTTTTTTCTATATTAATAAAATGATGGAGACAGAGCTATCGAGATGGCCAGTTTATCTGCTATCTGAACGTTTTTTTTTTTTTGTTTCTTTAAATTTTTATTAGTGTCAGAGACCTTTTTAATTAAATTTTTAATAAAATGCCGTCTCCGGTTTTATGGACCACTTGTAATAAAAAGAGGTGCAAGATAAATTAATTTTAATTATGGTGTTTTTTTTTTTTTTAGATTAGAAATAAATGGTTTAATCATAATAATAATAATAATAATAAAATTGATAAAAATGAACGAAGAAGGTTTTTAAGCGACGAGAAATCGATTTAACAAGATGTTATTTCCACAAAAAATTACTTTTTTCTTTCTTTTTAACAAAATGATGGGTCCAAAACTCACATGATGAGCAGTTTGTCTGTTTTTTGAGCGATTTTTGTTTTACTAATTTTTTATTAGTGTCAGAGACCTTTTTAATTTAATTTGTAATAAATCGACATCTCAATTTTTATAGACCGCTTATAACAAAGAGAATTGCAAGCCAATATAATTTAAATTAAGGGCTTTTCATCTGGCTTTAGAAAAAGATAGGAAACAAACGGTTTGATGAAAATTAATAATTATTTGAAAACGAACGATGGAGAGTTTTAGGCGATTAGAAATCGATTTCACATGTTGTTGTCTTTACAGTAACTTACCTTTTTCTTTCTATTTTAATAAAATGATAGGAAGAAAAGATAGAGTTTGCTATTTCAACGAGTTCTACTTCTGTAAATTTTTTATAATTTTATTACTGCCAGAGGTGTTTTCATTCAATCTGCAATTGTATTTTTTGAATTTTTATTTATTATTATTTTTTGTATGATATATAAAAAATTAGTGATTTATAACAAATAATGATTCATTTAAAAGTAGAGACCCGCTAGCAGGCGAAGCTCGCTTCTTTATTAATAAGCTTCAAAAATATGAACAGATATCGTTTGTTACAAATGAATTATTTTGGGAATAATAACTCGAAAAAAAAAAAGAAAGTTGTTTTCAGAGTAGTGTTATTAAAAACTATTTTACAGAAATTTCTATAAAGCCTGCCAATGCTTATTTGAAGGAAATGCGCCCGATTTAGAGAGGCACAAATGCGGACAGTACAAGCTTTCTCAGTTTCATTACAGATTCCTCTACTGTCGCTTCGGCAGTTAGACTTTACATACAATTTCTGTTGATTTGGTTATATGCAATAGTAAAAACTTCTTTAACGTTACAGAAGATATGATTGGTCATTTTGCATCGTTAATTTTAGTATTTGTCGCATCTATATGTTTTCTTTTGAAACATTTTGGTTTCAAAAGGAAACATAGATGCGACAAATACTAAAATTAACGATGCAAAATGACCAATGGTTTCTAAACGCCAATAACTTTCCTTTTCGCGGTGATCTAAAACCTTGAATAGGTAAAATAATTTTATTTTGCTTCAGAATTTTTTTAAAAAAACGTTTTCCATGATCAAGCTTTCATGTCAACATGCGTATGAACATGCACTTACATGACATGAATTATAACAATAAAACTCGTTAATAATTGTAATCAGTCGACCAAAAACACCCAATAAAGGGGTACGGGTTTGGAATTAAAATCGTTGCATGATTAATTCCGAAGAACAACACCCTGTTAGGGAAAGCGAGAATTATCGAACTCTTTTATCGATAAATTAGGTAGTTTCTGATCTGAAACGACTTCCAATCAGCAAGTGATCAGTTAAATGGCGAAATATTAAGACATAATCATGCTGTTGAAAAGGGATCATTTGGAGATCGGCATTTGTTAGAAAGGCGTTGTTTTATAATGAAAAAACAGAGAGAAATGGACATAATAACACGATATTTATAGGGGCGTTGATCTACTGCAATTATCGAGCAAAGTAGAATGCAGGCTCATGGCAAGCATAAATCAAAGATTTAATCGGATTTTATTCATGAGATTTTTGTTACATAAGCTTGAAGAATAGGTTTTTTACTTTATTGTTTAATAATTTGAAGTACGGTTGTATTGGAATGTGGCATAATTTAACACTAGAAATACTTATCACGTCGGCGAGACGTTGGCATGACGTCGATCAGCCTTCGTAATCGGCTGTTTTCTTCGTGGGGACAGCAAGACAGGGACTAATAGGTAATACGATATCGGTCTAATACTAAGGTTTATAATAACTTTAGTATACAATTTTTTTAAATTAAATAATACTGGAAATTAGTAAGAACACTTAACGATTCTATGTTATATGTTAGTAATATAAAAAAATATTAATCATTAAAATACAATTTCGACAACTGAAAATGGCAATTAAGGATTCAAGATTTAAATATTATTAAATTGTAATTGATAAATAAGTAAAATTAAGGATTTCGTTTTATATAAGAAATGTCTTTCAGATTGGAGAGCCGAACCACTCCATCATTTTTGTGTAGACAAATCTGCTGTTTTATTTCATGTTTTATTCAACAGCAATTAAATTACACTTAGTCTTCGAATTTTCCATTAATTAGACAGAGGATTAAGGTTCGAGACTAAGTCCCATAAATTTTGAATAAATACAATTTTATATCGCGTGCGCTGATGTTATAAACAGACCAACGAGATATATATATTAGAGTGTTGATTCAATAGATGAAGGATTAGCTTTCCGTGGCTCAAGATGAATCACGTGACATGCTCCAATAGGTTGATGTGTTTGGCCCTTTATCGCTATTTTGGCATTTAAAATATCAGCTCGACAAATTATCATTATTATTAGGTAACATGACAGTTCTATGACCGAAATAAATTGTTTTTAAAATAATTTTTCACATATTTCACACTTTAATAAATGATGAAATGCTTTTTTTTTTTTCATCGTTTCCCAACAAAGTTTAAAAGTGTTTATAAAAGAAAATTTAAACTAGCTAAATTTAACAACAAATAATAATTTTTCAACTATTTTTAAGCATTTTGTCGGTTAAAGTTCAACTACACGAAATAAAAAAGAAGCAAAATCAAAATGAAAATGATTTAGATCAAAAGAATATTAAACTACGTAAGTAAACAAAAACATTGGCGGTTATGACTATGCGAAGAACAATCTCCAAACCGTTGCCATAGAAATTTACTGAAAACAAGCTGTTACCAAAGGAACCACCGAATACGCAGGTGCAAGGAGAGCATGTAACATGACTCATCTTGAACCTTCTCAAGGGTTACCATTTATCACTCTACTTTATATATCTCGTTGAAACAGACTAGTATTTTCATATTGAAAAAAAATTACAAATTTTGTTTCTTTTTAAAGAAGTCTTTTAAACTTTTTTATTTTTTATTTTTATTTAGTTTGTAGTTTGCTGGTCAGTTTCGGTTTGCTTATGTATTGTTATTTCTATCCATCTGTTTGTACTCTATTTTACTCAAATATTTTTACATTGTCGTAAAATTTAATGTATGCCGTAACAAATGTTTATAATGTTGAAAATGGTGTACATAATAATGAAATTTGAATTTTAAAACTTCTTGCACCATAAAATTATTTTATGGTTTCTGAAGAAGTTTTAAAGTTTAAATACGTATTGCTTATCAGTCCTTTAATTTATGTAATAGTGACATTTCATTTACACGGATACACAAATAAGTTCGGATAAATTACTGTCTGTGGGCGAAAATTCATCAATATGTATTTTAATGAGATTTATCTATGATATCCAGGTTCATTTATGTCTATTTTTCATAAAAAAAAAATAGTGCTCTAGACTTTTACAAATACCTAAAAGAATTAAGTTTTTTTTTACCGATTTATTGGTACAGTCGGTAACAAAAGTGTCCGAACACTAGCAAAAATTCCTATGTAAAAAAAGTACACTTCATACGGTTTTGTTAAATAAATCCTTGTCGAATCCTGTTCTTAGTCAGTGTAAGAACATGATTCGATAAGGATTTATTTAACAAAACTGTATGAAGTGTACTTTTTTTACATAGGAATTTTTGCTAGTGTTCGGACACTTTTGTTACCGACTGTAGTAGTTATTTAAAGTTCGTTTAAATTATTGTAAATTAATTGAAATCAAATTAAATTAATTTGTTCTTCAATGTAGCATCTAAAAATATTCACATATGACATTTTTAGCTATATTACGGGATTTTTAAAAAAGTTCAGGGACTATTTTGGATTCTGGATGGACACTGTGGGTAGATCATTAGGAACATACAGTTGGCAGCAAAAGTATCCGAGAACTAGCAAAAATTCCTATAAAAAGTACGTGTAATACAGTTTTGTGAAATAAATCCTTGTCGAATCCTGTTCTTAGTCTAAGGACATGATTCTACAAGGATTTATTTAACAAAACTGCATTAAATGTACTTTTTTTTACATAGGAATTTTTGCTAGTGCTCGGTTACTTTTGCTGCCGACTGTATGATCTGTTGGACAGTTGTATTTGAGATATATCATGTGTTATATGGTTTAAATTTATAGATTTGTTTACATATTTTTTTTTTTTTTTTTTTTGTAACAAAATAAAACTTTAAGGAAAATGTAAGGCACATAAAATCGGTGTTCTTCAAAGTAGTTAAATCCTTTAATTGGATGTCTAGAACAAATAGAATGTTTGTTATAATTTCCTTGTAATAGTGAAAAACATTCTTTCATTAAATAGTAGCTTCGTTCACTGGAGAAATATTTAGTACAGTAAAGCACCATTTATACGTTTTTCAAGGGACTGACATAAATGGACGTATAAATGAAAAGGCGTATAATAGAGATTTTAATAATAACACTTTGATTACTACAAATTTAATGATACTTAAGCAAGACTTATATGAAAATACCAATTAATGAAGTTTCTTAAGTTAGTAAATGTATATCATACATTTTTTTAGGACAATAATTAATAAAAAAGAAATGATTTATTACAAAAAGTGAGAAAAGTAATACTCTTAATGCATGACTGGGTACTACTTATATCATATCAAATTACTTATATCATACATTGGGTATTATATAACATTTATTAATAACTATATGAACACATTTTGAATATTAATTATATATATTGCATATTTTTAATAAAAAGCATACGATTTATGTCCATACAGTTAGTCATTGAACAACATTAAAAATCTTTAATGTTCGTTTGATTTGCTGCTCGTCTATGAGTATTAAAAATTCTACTGTGAATTAAATTGATTCTTTGATTAGCATTTTCGATCTTTCCTGTGTTCCTCCACTTAAGATGCATTCTAATAAAAATCCGTGTTATTTAGAATAACAGATCGAGAAATTTTGCGAATTTTAGGAAATTTGAAAAGACGTATGACCGATATTAGCGGCGTATAAACGAAGATTTTTTGCATTAAAATGAATAGGAATAAATCGGGACTTCACTAAAAGGATGTATAAATGTAAAAGACGTATAAACGAGAGACGTATAAGCGGTGCTTTACTGTATTTTAACCAAACCTTTTTTCTATTTTTATAATTCATTATCTTTATTTAATTATTTGTGATGATATGATAATCAATAAATAAAATATACAAACCCATTTTTATTGGGAGGAAGGTTGGGGGGGGGGGGGTGATAATTTGGTTGTTTTGGTCTTGCATTTATAAATTTCTGTTTATATCTAAACATTCTGTTGTAAGTTCAAAATTGCTTTTTGTAGCTGACAATAATAATAATAATAAAATAAAATAAAATAAATAAATAAATAAATAAATAAAAGAAGATGAAGTAAAAAAAAAAAAAAAAAAAAAAAAAAATTGTAAGAAAAACAGTTACAGTTAAAACAACAAATAACGGATTTCATTAGTTCTGGACAAAAATTGCTCAATTTTTTCATTTTTCAAGATAATATGATGTGTTCGGTTATTATGATTTAACTTCCTTAAACAGTGTTATTATAAGCTTTCAGTTATATGATACATTTGTTTACTCTTAGCTCAAGGTCATTTATTGTAATAACTGTGAGTATATGAATATATGAGTAATATTGATTAGTAAAAGTATGATTTTTTTATTCTTTAATTCTTAACTAATCAAATTTCAGATAATGTAATGTAATTAAAAAATGAAATGAAAAATGGTAGAACTAAAAAAAGTCCAGATGTAAATTTATTTTCTTAATTTCGTCGACGAAAGAGAAGATAAAGCAATTTCACGTGAAAAATGAATGCAGATTGTGGTTTTAAGCAATGAAAATTATTATTATTATTATTACTTTAATAATAATTAGTAAAAATATAATTAAATAATTGAATAGATAATTTATTTCAATGTCTTTAAAATCAAACCATACACAAAACATGTAATAAAAAAAAGTTACAATTAAGAAGTGAAATATTCATGAATAAAAATATAATGTTTCGTTTTAAAATTAAAAAAATCTACTTTAATTTCATAAATTTCAAAGGGTATGGGAATTGTACAAGGAGGTAGGGTAGGTGCTACAGTGATTGGCATGCTCCAGTAATTGACATCTATCCAGAAATAATTAATAAATAAGAAACATAATAAAATCATATATTTTACATATAAGAATTTTAACATTTTATGTCAAACACTGGAGAATAGGGTGCTAATAACTGGTAAAATGAATAACTAGCAGTGTCAAACACTGGAACATAGGATGCCGATTACTGATAAAATGAAAAACTGGCAATGTCAATTATTGGAACATTGAGTGGGTGTCAAATAAAAATTCATAAAAATAATAATAATAATTGTTATCAAATGTATGTATATATTTTAACATATATGTGGTTCTGAATGTCTTTCATACCCTATGTACTAACTTAAGATTTCTAAAAATATTTTCTGATGACTAGAATATTAAAAATATCAGAGATTGCTCTAAAAGTGTCAATCACTAGTGCACTTACCCTATTATATATTTTTTATAATACTCACAAAAATAAAGGTTAAGTACTTCAGTGTAAAATAAATTAGTTCAGAATCAAAGTCAAAAGCTTAAATATTTTTTAATAACAAACCATAAAACTTTTAATTTTAATATCTAAAAATATCTCTTAATTCAATAATGCCAAGCGTTGGCGTTTGGATTAAGTCTAAACGACCACACTACTGTCCTAGGCCTTGGCGGAATGCCCTTCGTAAAAGTCTTTCTAAGGGTTCCTAGCTCGTATTTACGCAAGTTTCGAAAGAAACTACAGTAAACTTCGAAGAGATTGGCCGATGAGACATAATTCTAAGAGATTTGAGAATTACACAAAGTGGTATTATACAATACCATATAAATATTTTGATAATGATCGCAAAAATTATTGTCCAATTCAGTCCTTTCAGTTTAATTTCATTATCTCCAAAAGGTAAACATAACATGGAAATATAATTAGTCACAATTAATTTTTAAGAGTTTAAAATTTCTTTAATAACAGATTTTCGTTTAGAAAACCCAAAATATCCCCCAGTTTTATAATTTGATGTAATTTGTTATTTACAATATAGAGTTCCTTCCTCAAGAACAATTCTGGACTAAACAAATCTCATTTCAATGGCATATTCTTATTTAAAAAATGATCAAATTGACAAGTAGTATTTCAATATGCGCATTAGTGAAACGTGCTCTAACGAAAGAAGAAAAATAAAAAATCTCCGAGTTTAATGTTTCGATTAGTTAGCGTACAATCTGTTATCTAATGTTATGTATTGCCATTTTAATAACTATTTAAAGTATCTAGTCCTAAGAACGCTTCCTGTATGATGGTTTGCATTACTTGTATAACTATGTTTAAAACGTTTTCATTATCAAATCATTATGAGAATAGAAATAGTTTTTAATAGGGGATTTCACTTAAGCTGTTTCACATGATGATTGACCGCTAATATAGGTACAGAATTCCCAATCACTGTTAAAGGGTTGCATGTAAAAACGCACAAGGATATTTAAAATAGAATTGAGGATTAAAGAAAAGAAAAAAAAAAAATCGGTGGCCGATCAATAATTACCACTTAATGGCCACGATATCGTGTGTTCTGTGAAAGGCGGTTGCAGTAACGCCATAATGATTGGCTATTGATGTGCTCTGCGTGGTCTTTTAAACCGATGTTGTTAGATCACGAGTAGCAGTTTAACGCCAACGGAGAAATAAAAAGTAAGAATATTGTTTCGAATCCATTCCCATTAATAACGTGGGAAACGGGTTTGTTATATATTGCTACCTTTCTGCTTGTGATATGAGAGATGGGTGAACAGCTGGGGCTGAAATACTAACTGCTACAATAAACAAAGTGTATTGGTAGAAAATGTTCATGGGAGAGTTCAAGCGTTGAATCCTCACGTTTGTTTCTATTGTTCATCAGTTTCTGACATATGTTTATAAAAAAGTTGGTGGTCTTTTAAAGATATTTTGTTTTATTTTTGACAGGAGGATGAAGATAAATTTGGTGTTTAATGTTTAAGTGCTTTCTCTTAGTGATAACAAGCTGATAAACTTCAGAATTTAACTTATTGCTTATTAGCTAATATAGACCATATATTTAAATTATCAATATACAGAGTTTGTTTATAAATTTGTAAAATATTTGCATTCAATTCAACGAGATTTAAAAGACGCAATTATAATTCATCGGAAGAAGGGAAATCTATTATTTACAATATGTTGTGTCTTTAACATAGAAAACATAATACATAATTTTATCTGTGAAAAAGGAGTCTTTAAGTGAAGCCGGTAATAAAGCGTTTTTGTGACACATAAACAAACAATCCCAAACAATATTCTCGAAAAAGTCCAATAGTATTGTTATTTCATCGAATATTCTAGTAGCAGTACAATGAAGCTGTCGCTTGTACCATAAAAGTCACTATTCCACGAATGTTCTGGAACAATCCAAGAAAACAGTCCCTTGTTCCACAGGGGTAAAACAAATAACATCAAATACTCCAGAGCAGAAATTTTTGATAGCTCACGAACAAAGTTCAGTCGCTAAGAAGGGTCTGTCAACAACTCTGAATCAGTGACTACACACACTCTCGCAGAGGTCAACTCACTCTTATTGATATCTTTTGGTGGTGTGAGTTTGGCGGTTTTTTAATCCAGAAACCCATGGAAAGTTCTAGATTCGGTCCCGTGCATAGTACAGCTTTGAAAATTTGGGCATCATAAACTACTATTTTTTGTCAAATTTGGTCTCCAAGTCGCCAAGTTTTCCGCCAATCCGCAAGGTTATCGCTAATTCTGACCTTACTGAAAGTGAATGAACTGCCCCTTATTTTCACTTTGCCTGTAAAACTACTTTCAGTGCAACAGGACAATTGAGGCAGGGGAAAAGACAATACGTTGTGACATTAAATATACACTTTCACTCAGTTCACCTTTCATTTCGCCATTTCTGAAAAAATTGAAAGGTGTCCCCTATTGGAGAAGAATAGGTGTTCACTACTGAGTTTTAAAGTGGCCACAACTAGCACATTTTAAGCTCTGTGTAAAATTAATTTTTTTAATATAAAAATGGCTCAATTAGAATATTTTGAAATGCAGTCATGTACAGAAGGAATTAACTGAGGTATCAAACACTGGTTGTACTTACAGCCTCTAAAATAAAAAATAAATACTCAAAAAATACTCTTACAGTGTCTACTACTGCTTACCCTAACTACATTTTTTTTTAAATGGAAGAGGTAATTTCAGAAAGTTACTGAAACCTCGATTTTAACTCCAGGAGTATTCACCTTCTTCGACTGCAATGCAGAGCAATTAATTCAGCATACGCAATCTGGAAACCAAATTTCTTTTAACCTTTCTTCAGATAATTATACTAATTTTCCCAAACAATGGGCGTGAAATGGTGACATCTTGTGTGCAGCTTCAGTAATTTGCTCTGCCATTGCTGTAGATGGGAGCTCCTAATTTAACATTTCTGAAAATATTTTTGTAATTTTAAAACTTTCTGAGAGGAGGAAGGTTTTATATTATTATTATTTTTTAATAATGCAAAATGAAATTTTGTATTTGTACTCTTTGCATAATTTCCGTACGCTAAGTACGATCAAATTCTCAGTAACTAAAAATAAAACTTTTTTTTTTTGATTAAATAAATCTAAAATAAATTTTAATTTATATTAAACTGGAATAAAGGGTCTTGGAAGTATGCAAATGCATACCTTATATTCCCTAGAAAAGTTTCCCTGTGTGAAAGGCACGGATATTGTTGAATAACACACAAGTTTTAACCTCTAGCAAATCATAATAAAGCTATAACTATACGCGTTCGATCATTCCATTATTTTAAATAACAATTTTTACTTTCCGAGCATACACATGTAAGGAAAGTATTGTAATCATGTCAAAAATCCGACTTTGAGATTTTGGTGTTTCTACACGTTTTGAGGTCCCCTGAGTTCATTTTTGATATTTTTACCGTGATATATGTATGTGTGTGTGTGTGTGTGTGTGTGTGTGTGTGTGTGTGTGTAGGTGTGTGTGTGTGTATGTGTGTGAGTGAACACGATAGCGTCTAAACGTTTTATTCAAGTAAGCTGAAAGTTGGTACGTATGTTATAGGCCACCGTAGTATGAATCCTATTGATTTTCGTCAATCTAGCCCTTATAGTTTTTTTACAAGGACACAAAGAAAAATTCCTTATCATTACGGCCTATGGGCTCAAATTTTTAAAGTGCGATAGAGTCTAAACGTCTTATTCTATTGAGCTGAAACTTTATATATATATATATTATAGACCACTGTTAACAAATTGCACAGATTTTGCTGAATCTAGCACTTATAGTGTTTTTACAGGGCCACAACGAAAAATTCTTTATCATTATGCCCTAGGGGGCTCAAATTCTTTAAAGTGCGATAGCGTCTAAACACCTTATTCGATTGAGCTGCAAATTTATATACATGTTATAGATTGCTGGTACGAAAACTGTATGAATTTTGGAGAATCTAGCACATATAGTATTTTTACAGGGACACAAAGAAAATTTATTTATCATTGTGGCTTATAGGCTCAAATTATTTAAAGTGCGATAGCATCTAAACGCCATATCCGATTGAGTTGAAAATTTATATCGATGTCAAAGGTCACCGTTGCATGAAGTATACAGATTTTGGTAAATTTAGTACTTATATAATTTTACAGGGACGACAATGAAAATTTCTTGATTATTGTGACCTATGAGCTCAAATTATTTGAAGGGCAATAGCGTTAAATTAAACAACATATTTGAGAAGAAAAATACTGAAACACCCTATTATAATTTTCTCTTTTGTTTATTTAACAATTTCTCTTATTGTAATTTATTTTTACATCCGTTAATTACTTCATGTTCAGAACGTAGAGTGGAGTCCCACCAGATTTTTTTTAGTATAACTCCGAAACCAATTGTAATAGTTAAATGCATTAATTTTCACATACTGTTCTAGGAAATTCAGTAATAGCCATTTTAGCTCAACTTCAAATAATTAAATCATTAAAGTGCACATTACACAATTTCATCTAAAACTAGCCAAATTAGTTTGAACGTCATCAGAGCCTGATTAAGAGGGAAGCACACATTATCTCCGCTCTCACCGGAATATTTTTACAATTATTTTTTACTTCATGTCATAGAAATTCCACGTTTTGACGAGGAAATATTTTTTATAAAAAATGAACGGTGTAAAACAATCCAATTTACTCACCGTTATTAGACACCAGAATTCTTTTAAAATAATTTTTAAGGAGAATTTTCTGTTTATTATAGGAGGAAAGTATTTGTTAAAAAATAACGGTGTAAGTATAAATAATGTGTGCTTCCCCCTTAATCAGGCTCTGAACGTCATATTAAAAGAATTTCAGGAAGCGAGCTTTTGAGCAATTTAATGATTTTTTTTTTAAATTTTAATTTTGTTTATAAAGCGATATAAAAGAGTTTCCTTTAAATATAGTGACCAGCGAAGCAGGCAAAGCTTCATTGATTCACTACGTTCATTAATTTCACATTGCGTCATTTTTGACGGGGTTATATACTAGTACATACATAATTTCCACTGGAAAAATATGCTGCTATGTATATTTTACATAAATTCTGCAGTGTTTCCAAGAGTAATATAATTTAAGTATGTTAAAAAATGGACATATGGAATGTAACATGTCTAATTTTTTTTTACTTTAAATCTTTGTAAAAGAACTTCAAATCATATGTATATTTATTTCAATTAAATATATACGATAATAATTCGTAATAACATAGTTAATTTTCTAGGAGTTATTCAGGAGAGCTACAATTCGAAAAGGTAATCCGTCAAAAACAAAGTCAATGTTTTTCAACTTCTTCGAATTTTTTTTTTTTTTAATTATCGAATGGAATTCAGCCAATATAGTAAGAATTACTGAAAGAAATCTATTCAACTGACAATTTTTAATGTAATTTGTCGTAAAATAATTTGAAATTATGATGGCTTGATATTTTATATGTGCATCACACTATAAGTCTTACTATAAATAAGTAAATAAATAATGAAAGTAAAAATAAAAATAAAAATAAAAATAAGAATGATGTAGTCAAGACTATTAGTTTGCAGCTACATTTCTTTTCTTCCCTTTTTCGTTTTACAACAATTGTTCATTTAATTAAAATTTTTATACATTTTGAAAAATCAATCCACTATATGTAAAGAGAGTATTTTTCCATATCTTTTGAAAACGATATTTGCATCGACTTCAAAAGATCACTGATACGATATTTACACAAAAGACGTTCCTCTCTTCTACACCCAAAATATATTTCGCCAAATATTATCGTTGTCTCTTATCAAAATAGCGCCACAAAATTTCGGGTTCCATTGAAATTTGAACAAAAATGATGCTCTCGATTCCCAAGGCATGTTCTATCCTCCGAAGATTCGAGAGCTACCAAGTTATCGTTTGGCGATTACTATAGCTGGAGCCCTGTTGTGTTCTATTGAATGTTTGATAAGCATATGAGGAATGCTTGGATTGTGAGTCAGGTGGGAATCAAGTCCGTCCATCCATCACATTGTTAGGTGTCCCGCGTGGGAGATATCAGCGGTGCATGGACTCTCCAGAGACGGTCGCAATGGATGATGCTAAGACAACGCCTCTTCTAGTAAAGAGTGGTGCTGAGTTAAATTGGGCTTCCATTTCAGGCCACAGAAACAGGGTTATAATAGCTTATTTATTTATTATTAAAAAAATACTAGGAGTTCGATCTTGTATTTTTTAAAGTGAAATGTACACGAATTTTGATTTATTAAAAAAGTTTTAAGTTTATTTTCATTACACCATAATTATTTAAACTAAAAAAAAAAAAAACTAAAAAAAAAAAAAGCATTTTGGCAAATTCTTCTGTACGCTCCCTACTTACTTGTACAGAAGGGCGGAAGTACAAGTATTATGAAATTTAAATAATCAGTAATTTTTAAAACAACAATGTAAATCTATTAACGATAGAAACATAACATTTTTATAAATATTGATCATATATGCAAGTTATCCGAATTAATATTATATTTATATCTTAATATAAATAAAAGTCATATTGTATGTATGTGGGTATGTTTTACATCTCCTCCCAGACGACTAGGCCGATTTGAACTGAACTTGACACAGTTAATGCTTACGATCGTAGTTGAAATACTGTGGGTATTTCAAATTTCTAGCGGATGCGCAATGGGACAGAGTGAGTAAAAATCATTTTAAAACCATATTTTTGTATGATTTGTTTAGTATTATTTTAGTTAGGAACTTCAAATTTGATATATAGGTTACATCTAATATATATATTCGCCTAAATAGAGGTTTATAAAAATTGGAAAATAAAAAGGTTTATAAAAATTGGAGGGGTGACATGACTAAAAAAAAAAATTCTTAAATTATGTTTTTGTTAAAATTTCATGGCTGTGATTCAAACATTTTACTGTGAATACGTCAAAATGATTTAACGTCTTAATTTAATTAAAACTAAATTTTTTTTAAACATGTTAGAATGACGTCAGTTTCAGAAAACCTCTCAAATGAAGTACTATCACCAAAACTAAATGCAAAACTGGTGTACAATAGATATATAGACAATAAGACTTCTTCACACACCATAAATTTTAATCCAGCACAACCGGTTTCGAAAGGACGTAGCCTTCTTTCATCAGGTGAAAAAAAAAACACGTGCTACTGCCTTGGAGGCAAAAGCAAGACTGAAAGCAGGGCAAAATCCAGAGGGGGAGGAGCAACACAAACAACCAATAGGAAGCATCATGCAGGACCAATCAGAGAGGAGCACACATGCACACACAAAAAGAAAAGGAGGGAGGGAAGGAATAAACAATTAATTTATTATTATTATTATTTTTATTTAAGTACTATCGTCTTTGAAAATGCAGTCATGTCTTAGAAGAAAAATGGAAAGCAAAGCTAATTAGTTTGACTTATTGACCAAAGATTGGTTATTCTGATATCTGATGAAGACCAAGCTTTGTTCAAATCTGTTGAAAAATTTTATTGGAAACCACTGCGATTTTCCCCGTGCAAAGAACGGGTAGAGAGGATAACAACACCCCCACCCCACCCCTTTAGGTGTTAAATTTCAGACGATTTTCATATTTTACCTTAATTAGGGCCTAAGAAGATACATTTTTGTAAATTTCACGCTTCTACAGATAACAACTGCGATTTTCCCCATACGGAGAACAGGTAGAAATGCTAGATACCATTTTCTTTTAAGGGTTAAATTTCGTAATATTCAAATTTTTCACTTTATTAGGACCTAAAAAGAAACACTTCCCTAAATTTCAAGTTATTATTGGAAACCACTGTTATCAAAACAGTAAGGTGACTTGCGCGTATGGAAATTTAAAGTGACTTCTGCATATGGCTTTCTCTGACACATTACTTGTTGAATTTCGGAGTAGTACTTCTATGTACCGAGCAGAGAAAAAACGGAAGTTTAAAAATCGTTAAAAAGAAGGGAAATTTGTTCAAAAATTGTTGCACAAAAAATTTTAAGTGCTTGGTTTCAGTGCAAATGAACGTTAAATGGCTAAATGAAACTACCCCAGTCCCTTGTGTAAAATCTGCAGCTCTGATAAATTTGTTTTACACCAGAAATTTTATTTTATAAAACGTATATAATGTAATTTTTCACCTACAACAACTATAAAAGGTATAAGTTTTTCTGTTGTTAGTTTCTGGTGTAAAACAATTTTTTCTGAGCTGCGAATTATATGGAGGAAATTAGGGTATTTTTTGTTTGTTTCAATCAAAGGTAGTGTTGTAGTATAAGTTAATTGTTTGGCTAATTATTAACGTGAAGTACTCTACTATTATACAAAATAATTACAGAATAATTGCTGTTTAAGTTTAAAGTTTATGCTATAACTTTGTATACTAGAATCGTAACGAAACCTGCAACTAGAAATGTAGGAATTTAAATTACATATAATTTCCGATCTGACTTTGTGATCGAAATAAACCGTTACGACAAAGCGCTAATGCTATTTGTAAAATTTTAAAAGGATTAAGAAAAAGTACCGATATTTTCCTTCTTGGTCTTAATACTCTCTTCGCTGCAGTGCTTTTTTTACTTCTTTAGATTTCACTTGTTGTCCTACTACACTCTGGCACTTTTTTTTTAGAATACTGGAAACTGGACAGATATATTCAGAAGTATATAATTTTGATATTTACTAAACATAATAATAGAAAATGAATGAGTATTTAATACATAGTGCTTCCAATTTCAGTTATACACAGTATTCGTAAAACTTTGACTTGTGCTTGAATTCCTTGCAGTAATTCAAAAAATGTATAACAAATTACAAAGATTCCTAAAGAATCGGTGAAAATTTTTACAAAGATTAAAAGTATTAGGATTTTTTTTTTTTTTTTTTTTTTTTTTTTAAATATAACTGATGCACAAATGATGCTGCATTGAGTCATATGCTCCCGATACTATAAAAGATGAAATATAAAATTTACGCATTCTATCACCTTGTTTTTTCTGGAAATATGTTGCTAAACTTTAGCACATATCGCCCGACAAACGTCTTTCTAAGGCTATACGGTATTTTTCACAAATTTTCAACTACCGTATTTTATCATTGACATCTAGTGGATAGAATCGAACGAAACATAAGAGGGATACAATGCAGCATAATCATTTTTGTTATGTCATTGATGCCATAATTATTCAGATTTTAAGAACCCCCTAAAATTCTCCACAAAGGAAAATTATTCAAATAATCCACCGTAATATCTTAATCACAGTCTTCAAAGGAATATTATTCGATAGTAACACTGAATATATATGTATATTTTTCGAGCTGTTTAATAGACGTATTTTTTTAACACATTCTCGTTTTGAGGTTAGAACGCTAGTTACTATTTGACAAATTACAAGTTAAAATTCTGCTTCTAGTGCTAAGATTTTTATTTTAACCAAGTTCGAATTCCATTATAAACTTCGAGTTTGAGTTTATTAAGTTTACCTGGATGAAAATAGACCATGCTGCCATTCTATTCAACAACAGACACATATAGACTTTTTTAAAATTTATTTATGTAGAATATTTCTCCATTTTTATCGCATCACTCAATGGCGCTGAATATATAGCCAATTGAAAGAATTCTAGATTTATAGATATCTACAGTCGAGTACAACTTATCACTGATTCCTGTAAACAAAAGGTTCTGAATATATTATTTCATGACCAACTCTGGCATTTGGAGGATTCCCCAGTTGCTAAGATGTTCTACCTTTAAAGATAATTGATAGTAGGTTCCGAGTTTGAACCCAGATCGCACTCATCGATCTAGCCGTTCGTATTTATCCGTGGTTTTCTACGAAATTCACACGAATGAAGCTAGCATCCCACTGAAGAAAGATATACCTGGAAGGTATTTCCTCCGGGGCTAGGTCCCAAGTGCAGAAAATTGGCCTTAAATTTCATAAAACAGAAAACATGAATTTGGTGACGTTTATTTTTCAAAATAACATTCTTTATTTTTAATGAATTGCCAATTAAAGATTTATTTATATTGCAATTAAAAGAAAAAAAAAGGAGGAAGTAAAGAAGTGATAAAAACGTTTCATAACCACATCCTTTTTTTTTTTTTTCTTTTACAGTAACTTAAGACTGTATAGTCTGTATTTCGGAGGCGCCTCTGTAATCCTTAGGGGATTCTTAAAATCGATATAAAAACCTAATATCGAGATCCAGCCGGGGTCTCTTGAGACACCTTCGGATAGATGTAGTCTCACAAAATTATCGTCTGGTGAGTGTCCGCAGCGTGACATGTAGAATGAAATGTTGTTGCGCATAAAGGGGGGGGGGGATAAGACGAGAAATAAGACCCACCCATCCATCATATTGTTCAAGAATCCTCAGGGATTCATCTGCTGCAGATACATGGGATCCCTTGAGATAACATGAAGACAACGCCTTCGAAACAGAAACCGATATTCCACAAGCTCCATTCTCGACCACACATCACACATATTTCATGTTAAATTATATTGTATATAATACTTATTTTTATATTCATAGAAGAAAGTATTTGAACTTTAAGCATTTTCGACTTTCGACTTGTGATGAATTTGCATATTTTGAGATATTTTGAACATGATTTCACTTTTTAAAAAAATGCCCATCTGTCTGTGTGTGTGAGTGAGAGAAACAAAAATGCACAGAATTTTATAAATGTTTGCGCATATTCTGTATTGCATTTACCTGTACCGTAAAGAAAATGGGTGCTCATAATCTTTTAGTGCATATCGCTCAAGTGGTGGCGCTGTTACGCTGTAGTTTCCCCCATTTACGGGAAGGCCATATCTCAACTGCTAAATTCTATAATTACACAAAATTTGATATGGGAGAGGTCCATTATAGAAAGTAACTTTATTCAATTTAGGTGCACATCGATCCACAGGTGGTACTGCTGTGCTGTAATTTCCCCCGTGTATGGGAAAGCTATATCTCAGCTTTCATTGCTCATAAATGCACCAAACTTGATACGCTAGATGGTAACTGTAAAAAAGAACGCAAATTTAATTTGGATGATGTTGCGTCACTAAACTTTCTTTTGTTCGTTGCTTATTTAATTAAGTTTTAACCTAATCTTTTAATTCTTAATAGCATTCATTAGTTACTTGGCCGTGATTTTATTAATATTTTCTTTAAAACTAAAATTGAATAGACACAACAAAATAAGGGGATTAGCATTTTTTTTTCATCCAACATATATTTAATAATATTTACTTTTTATAATACAATTTAACAAGAATGAAAAGCCATGCGATACGCATTAATTAGTAATACTTTTCAACTGTATGTATTTGTTGTATAGTATAACTTCCAATGTTCTTTGCTTACGTCATCACATAACGGACAGACTGGAGGACTGAAAGAACTTAAAGCAGAGAGTTATTTAAAAGGGATTTAAACAAATATCTGTCCTAAAACGCAATGCATTGGCACATTTTTGGGAGTCCATGTACCTAAATCAATTGTACAGGACCTATTAATGCCATTTTAAATAGGAAACATCACACAGTGAATTTGGATAACATATATCATTTTTTACAATCTCTGAAAATATTTACGGGCGCTAAGAGCGGGCAGATAGGCAGATAAATAAATGGATAGTCGGAGAGAGAGCTACACAAATTGAAACCATATTCACACTTAAAAATTGTTAGGATGTGTTAAAAATGCTTATGTAAACGAAAATGTTAAACGTTACTTCTAGAATGTGATATTGTTTCCCGTCATGCTTTCACTAAGTTTTATTCCTAATTTTGAGAAAAGAATAAGAAATTTCTATATAAAATTTATACATACAGTGTGTGATCAAATTATAAGACTTTTTTCTTTTTTAATTTTGACATTTTTTTGATTTTCTAAAAAAATACTAGACGCAATGACTTGGAATTTAACACATGCAAAGAATATTTGAAAACTCATTGTTTCCACTATCGATTTAGTCAGGAGTGCATGTAATTAGGGCACGAACCAGAAATTGAAGAAGAACGAAAGATCTCTGGATCGCTCTGTATCATAAAAAGCTACAAATGATTTGTAACTTTAATATATTATTGCACATACTATGTATAATATTTGTATGATTTGGTGCAGGAATTTCGTAATTATTTAGGCATATATATATATATATATTTCTTTTCAAAAATTGTGCATATTTTGACAAGTATTTTGCTTATAACTAGAACGGATTTCCATAAAATATTACAAAACTTGCAGAAAAATTAATCAAACATCACAGAAACATTATTTTGAAACATAAAATTCACTCGTGCAATATTCGTTGAGATATAAAAATTTTTAGTAAATATTATATTACTGCGCATGCGCGAAAAAAACAAAAAATATATTGCATAGTTTGAAAGTTAGATGTATTGAGAAATTTTTGTCAAATGCACATTTGGATGAAGTAAAATTAAGCAAATTGTCGGTAAAAGAACGAGCTAGATTTTAGGTATTTTCCAGGGTTGAAAATTTCATTAAGAGCTTTTCATATGCTGTGTATTTAATTTGAAGATCCAATTATTTCAATCGCATAATGAAAATTCTTTTTTTAAAACAACAACTACAACAACAAAAAACCTTATAGGCTTGTAGCTTTAATACAGTTTTATTTATTTATTAAGATTTGTGTGTTCATAAGGAGTTTTTCACAAAAACGAACTTTTGCAACGTGATTGAAATAATTGGATCATCAAATTAAATACGCGGCATGTGTAAAGTACGCGGCATATGTAAAACTCCTTATGAAATTTCATCTCTGGAAAATACCTAAAATCTAGCTCGTTGTTTTGCCGACAATTTGCTTAATTTTATTTTACTCTATTCAAATGAGCTTTTGATATAATTTGCTCAATATACACTGCTCGACATTGAAGATGCAACATCAAGAAGGAATGATAATAACGGAATGAAATTTGTTGGGCACATACATTATAGTAGGAAGAACAATTGATTAAAATTTCAGGAAATTTGGACTAATATGTACTGAGAAAACAGTACATAAAGCAGCGACCTCTGTGAGCAATAACAGCACATATCTGCCTAGGCATTGAATCGAACAGCGATTGGATGACATGTACGGGTAGAGCACTTCATGAAGTTTTAACACGATGCCACAATTCCTCGATCGAAGTTACTGGTGAGTAGTGGGGGGCCAGTCGCTTTTCAACGATTAAACAGTCATTTTCAATGGTGCGAGATCAGGAGAACATGCTAGCCATCAGAGCAACAGTCGAACACATTAGGCATCAATGAAGGTCCAGACAATATGGACAACTTGTGGTCGTGCATTGTCCTGCTTAAATGTTGCACATCAGAGGCCTTGAACATAGGGCAGAGCTATGGGCCTTAACTCGTCAGAAATGCAATGGCTGGTATTCAGAGTGACGGGAATGAAAACAAGAGGTGACCGGGACGTGTATCCAATGGTACAACATACCATCAATCCAGGTGGTGACTCAGTATGCGGTTACCAAAATTCTGATTACCCTCAAAACTGCATCACTAATATGGGCGCCATTAATGTGTGATCAACGATGAACCTGGACGCAGGAATGGCGTGAAGTCACTTTTCAGACAAATCACAATCCTGTTTACAGCATCAAGATTGCCTTATCCGTATTTAATGGCATTATGAATAATGTACATTGCCAACTGGGATTCGACATCATCATACTGTCCATCATTTGCAATGATGTCATGGGTTCCCATTGGATACACATCTCGATTACTTCATGTTCGTATTCCTGGCACTCTGAACCGCGGCCATTAAATTTCTGATGAGTTAAGGCCCGCCCCTCTGCCCTGTATTCGAGTCCTCCGTAGCGCAAAATTTAAGCAAGATAATGCACGACCGCAAGTTGTTTGTATTGTCCGGACCTTTTTTGATACAGAATGTGTTGGACTGTTGCTCTGGTCAGCGCGTTCTCCTGATCTCGCACCAATGAAAATGACTGTTTAATCATTGAAAAGCGACTGGCCCCCCACCACTCACCAGTAACTTCGATCGATGAATTGTGGCATCGTGTTGAAGCTTCATGAAGTGCTCTATCCGTACATGTCATCCAATCGCTGTTCGATTCAATGCCTAGGCAGATATGTGCTGTTATTGCTCACAGAGGTCGCTGCTTTATGTACTGTTTTCTCAGTACATATTACTCCAAATTTCGTGAAATTTTAATCAATTGTTCTTCCTACTATACACTCCTTCTCATATTTATAAGGACACTTTATATTTTGAAATAACTAACGTAAAAATAATTGTGAACAAGATTATACTAAGTGCACTTAATATATCTAATATTCTAAAAACCAAAACTGCTATAATTTTTTTAATATGAAACAAAATTAATGAAAAATTATGCAAAATATTTTTTCTCCACGTTTTTAGATGTTCATAATTATCGGGAAAATCAAGATTTTTTCATTTTATTTAACTTACAAGCGGATAAATTACAGTTGACATGCGAATTTGTTAACTACTGGGCTAGATTAATTCATATATAAGCCTTCAATTTTTATTGGACGGACATTACTGATAATTCCTCAAAAAAAAGAACGTTCATCTGGTGAAGTATGATAAATGTGTTTTTTAAGTGGAAGGATAATTTCAATCCGCCGAATTTCTAATGAAATTCGAAGATCTAAAATTGCTGAAGGAAATGTAATCAAATGTTGAACTACTGGTTCGATAGGAGAGGGATCTGATGCAAAATCAGAAGTGTTTTACAGAGATCGAAGACTCATAATTCTTCTTACTGTTCTACTCATAATGACTGCTGCTGAATTTGCTCCTAATTTTTAACGAAAGGTTGGGGTCCACATTTATGCATGTTTAAAATAATTAATAATATGTTAAAATGAATAAAAAGCCTGTAATAATCAATAAGCATTTAATGGGGGAAAGAACGTCTGTGTTAAAGCTGAATAAAGACAATATTAAATGGTAAAATGGTGCATTTTCAGATGAAAAACATTTTGTTCTTGATTAATCAAATGGTTTTAACAGTTACTGGCACGATCTGAAGACAGCGAAAGACAGATCAGATTTTTTAAAGGCACATATGAATCGGGAATTTTAAAGATGGATCTATGGTGCTCTGGGGAGCTATTTCTACTGAAGGCAGAATGAATTTAGTAATTTTTTCTATTATTATGAACATCAAGAAGAATATCCGCAAATTTTAAACTTGGAATTTTCAGATTTTTGTTAGATTTTGGGGGGTAATAATATTTTTTTCATCAAGACTTACATTTTTGCTCTACTTCTAGAGCAATAGGAAATAGTTTGAAGAAAGAAACTTCTTTAATTGTTGCCTTTCCCGTGACCTAAAAGTTGAAAAAACCTTAACTTATTATATTAGAAAAGTGCATGCAAGTGGAAAGCAATTTTAAATAGTTTAAATGTATTCAGAATATCATCTGTGCTGTATGAAATGGTATTGAAACTGCATGTTAAAGAAAAATATATATGTATATACCAGAGAGAATGTCTGAATGTTTCACCCTAAAAAGAGACCCCAAAAAATATTAATTTAAAGAATAATTGAAAAAAATGCTAATATTCGAGCTGTCCTTATAATTGTGAACACCTGAAAAATCCTTTTTTGACCGTATTTAAAGTTTTTTAAGATAGAAAAACGATAAAACTTTTTAAATATCGTCTATTAATGAAATTCAAATTAATAAAAAGTATATTTGTTTAAATAAAAGTGTTCAGTGTTTAGTTAATATAGAAAAACGGATGTCCTTATAATTATGAGAAGGAGTGTAATGTATGTGTCCAACAAATTTCATTCCGTTATTATCATTCCTTCTTGGTCTTGCATTTTCAATGTCGAGCAGTGTATCTAACTTTCAACCTATGCAATTTCTTATATATATTTTTTTTGTTTATTTATTCATTTATTTATCTTACCTTTATCGCATACGCAGTAAAATAATGTTCTCTAAAAATGCTTATATGTCAACGAATATTACACGTGTGAATTTTATGTTTCAGAATAATGTTTTTCTAATGTTTTGTCAATTTTTCTACAAGTTTTGTAAAATTTTTATGGAAATCCGTTCTAGTTATAAGCAAAAATCTTGTCAGAAAAATTTATATCTGCCTAGATAATTGCGCAATTCCTTCGCCAAATCATACAAATACTGTACATAGTATGTGCAATAATGTATTAAAGTTACAAATCATTTGTAGCTTTTTATGATAGATAGTGATCCAAAGAAGTTTCATTCTTCTTCAATTTCTAGTTGGTACTCTAATTGCAGTCTGGACTAAATCGATAGTGGAAACAATGAGTTTTTAAATGTTCTTTGCATGTGTGAAGTTTCAGATCATTTTGTCTCGTATTTTTTTAGATAATAATAATAAAAGAAAAAAAAAATGTAAAAGTAACAAACATTTCTAATAATTTGATCACCCACCGTACTTTTATGTTTTTATTCGTTCTTTTCACTGGGAATACCTTTTCAGTGTATATTGAATAGTTTCTATTACGAAACTTCTACTATTTTTCCTATAACAACACCTGAGTATCTATTGATTAACACTGCACTAATCTGCATATTTAAAATATTTATTATGAGAAGGTAATGTTGAAGTATGAAAGAAAAAAAAATTACAGCTCAGAATTATATAATTATAATTTTGTTTTATTTTGAAAAAAAAAAAAAAAAAAAAAAAAAAAAAAAGAAAGAAAGAAAAAGAAATATTGCACGAAACGGCTTCAGACACGGAACATTTTTTAAAGGCATTTACCAGTGACGATTTAGTCACGAGGACAATTAGGAGACCAACTACAAATTGAAGGAAAACAAAAAATACTTTGGATTACCTTGTATAATAATAAGCTACAAATGTTATGTAACTTTAGAAAAGGATTTCATTTACTATTTACAATATTTGTATTGTTATTTGTAATATTATTAATTGTACGAATACTACAAATATTTTCTCCTAAAATAATCAAATTTTAGCAAGATTTTTGCTGATAGAAATACTAAATAGTAATAAAGATATCAAAATTGCAGAAAAAAAAATATGTCATGAAGCATGAAATTCATACATTTAATTTTTACTGCGATATGAATATTTTAAGTAAATATTATTATTATTTTTTTTTTACTGCCCATGCGCCAAAAGCAACAGTTTTTTTATTACATAGGTTGAAAGCTAGATATATAGGGAAATGAATGTAAAAAAAATCTGGTGTGAAATAATCACACGACCTCCATTATCTACTATTACACGTATTACATGCATTTTTTGGAGATGGGGTCAGAAGGCATAAAAAATGACCTACCAAAGTAGACACCTAAAGATTTTCCTGTAAGAGAAACTTGATACACGTGTAAGGATATATAAAACAGAGTTTACATCAGGGCGCGAAATCTCCGCTCGCCAGCTCGCCATTGGCGAGTGGAATTTTTACTCTGGCGAGTAAAAATTTGGTCAAGTTATAGATAGAATTCTTGCACGATACGGTGACAGAAAAGATTTTTTTTTTTATGGATTTAAATATGGCAGAATCTTGTGATCTTATAACCTCATATTTAACCTCTCCTTTTTCTCTTCTCGGAATGCCGAGTCTGTGTGCAATGTCCGACGATCGCCCCAGTCTAGAAAAGGAAAAATGATGTGCATGCATAAAAGCTTTAATGTCTTCGGCAGTAGTTTCGTTACTCCCGCTCTGATTTCTCCAAGCAGAGTGAGAAGAGAAATGCGAAAGTTTGCCTATGGAATATTGGCGCATGAAAATGAGCCCGAGCCCTTTTAAAGGTACTGCTTATTTTTATTTTGTTGAATAATTACCAAAAAACAGCTCACATTTTCCAGTTTTTCACTGAAACGCCAAGGATTTGCGTTTGTAATGATTTGTAAGCAACGATTTTATCGAAAAAGTTATTCCGAAATGTTATTTCAAATGACAATGAACAAGCTATACACATCGACATTCCGTCTGATTACAAAAATAAAACGGATAAAAAAGACATTTCTGATGTAAAAGTTAAATAAATAGGTAAATAAGGAGACTTAATGTTTCAAAATAAAAAGATTTTCACAGTATAATGTTTGACAAAAAGTTTTTTTTTTTTTTTTTTTTTTTTTTTTTTTCTTTAATGAATCTTTACATGTATGTTATTAGATATTTTAATGTTTTTAAAATCTCAAATACAGTAGATTATAATGATTTTTAATTATAGATGATTATGAGACATGATGATATAAGACACACTTTTAACATATACAATTTTAGGCATATTTGTAAAAGCATTTAAAACAGACAGGAAAAATTAAAATCCCCCCCCCCCCCAAAAAAAAAAAAAAAAAAAAAAAAAAAAATGACAACCCTAATTTATGGCGAGTAAAAAAAATTTTTGGCGAGTTAATCTGAGTTGAAATTTCGGGCCCTGGTTTACATAGTGAGTTATGTACAGTTATTTTTTAAACACCAATTTCCGAAATCTAACACTGACCTATACAATCAGGATGACTGTTAATTTTCCTGTAATAATCACGTAATATATGAGAAAGGATATCTAAAATGGATTTATGCAACAATTTTCAAGAAAATATTTAAAGTCGTTTTTGAGATATCAACTTTTACCAAAATTTGGCATACACAATTATTGAGTGGAAAACAAGAATTACATACAAAAGGATATTTAAAAGGGAGTTAATATGGCCAGTTTGAAAAAAATCCGTACAGTAGTTTTTAAAGAAACGCACTTGCGAGACCTGAAATTGAGTTATTTATACAGGACGCCTATCAATTTTCCTGACCTAACAAATTATATCATTCGAAAAGACATGTAATAGAGTGTTTATATAGCAACTTTGAAGAAAATCGTTAGAGCCGTTTTCGAGATACGGACTTCCAGTCCCCCTTCCGGTTTCCGATGTTCCTCTTCCGTTTTCCAATTTTCACCAAAATTTGGAAAATTCATCTGTACACCAGACCTGTCTCAATTCTGAAGTTTTGTAGTTCTGTCTTTAATAAGAGTTTCGGAGATATGATAGTCAGAAGGTTCCACACATACATACATACACACACACTCACCAATTGCCAAAACATACTTTTTTGGAGACCTTACAACATGTAAATCAGGTGAAAACTCGATATCGAATTTTTGGACCAAATACAATACTTCCATTACCTACGGTAGTCGGGTAATGTAAGTAAAAATTAATTTGAATTGAGTAAAAATTAAGAAAATAATCGCCAAAGGATTAGCTAGATTATAGATATTTTTTAGAATTACAATTTCATAAGGCATTTACCACACTTCATGCATTTAATTTGGAGATACAATTATTTTAAAAACATGAAAAAAAAAAAAAAAAAAAAAAAAAAATGAAAAACCTATTATGAACTCACACGGCTTAGAAAATACGTAAAATAATATTAGAGTTACAAACCTATGAGGAGTTTTTCGCATATCTCGTATTTAATTCAAAGATCTAGCTGTTTTACTCTTACTTGAAAAAAAAAAAAAAAAAAAAAAAAAAACTATCGGATGTCGCAACAAAAAAAATCGTAAAATTCATTTCATTATTTTAACGATAAATTTCTTAAATTTTATTCGTTTTACATAAACTTTTGACATACGTTCTCTTGCATATTTAGCTTTCAACCTATGTTAAAAAAAAAAAAAAAAAAAAAAAAGAAAGAACGATAGATAGAAAAAAGCGCATGACCAATAAAATTTATGTTTCAGAATGCTTTTCTAATGTTTGGTCACTTTTTTTTTTCTTTAAAGCTTTGTAAAATTCTGTTGAAATTCATTCTTATTATAAGCAAAAAATTTGAAAAATAGATAAATAAATAAATAACTTTAGAATTTTTTGTTTATATCTGTCTCAACGTATTCCTGAAAAAAAATCATACAAACATTATTAATATTAAGTGCAATCATGCGTTAAATTTAGAAGTCATTTGCAGCTTTATGATGCAGGGTAATAAAAAAATATTTATTTTCAATTTGTGGTAGGTTTTCTAATTGCACTCGTGTGGCTGAATTTTTACTAAAAAATGTGATCTTAAGAATGATTTTTTCATGCGTGAAGTTCCGAGCCATTTCGTCCAGTATTTTCTTAAAAAATTGAAATATATATATATATATATATATATATAACTAATAGTTTGTTTAATCGCTGTACATATATATATATATATATATCTAATATACCTTGACGGTAGACGATTAGATTTTTAGGAATATAATTAAAAAAGGTACTACTAAATGTAACGTAACTTATTTGATTCTCCAGTGAAAAATTTTTCGGTTTTTATAGAGTTGTAGATCTGCTTCGTCACAAAACGCTTTTAAATAATCTGGTGTGTCACTCACACGACTTTCTCTAACCCTACATTTCAATACTATAAAGATAGGTAGCATACTAACAAGGGAAGTATGAATCAGTACAATTGCTATTGAAACCAAACTAAGTTTAAATTAAAGAGCATGGTTGAAAACATAGGGTACAGTATAAATTTGCTGCAACAACCCCCATGGGGCGAGATATGACCCCCTAATAGTTTTGTTATTTCTAACAAAATTCAACAAAACACGCATCGTAGTAAGAATGGGTAGTGCAGTGGTAGCGTGCTTGGCTTCTGATAAGGTGGTCCTGAGGTCGAGTCCCCGCAAAGGCGTTTTGTAATTTGTTTATTTTTTCATTTTTTTTTCTTTACGTTTTTAATTAAATTAAATTATTAATTTAAGAGAAAATATTTATTACATTAAGAATTTTTTTTTTTTTTAAGTATTCCAATTAATAAAGTATTGACCCTCAATTTGAGAAATATCTATTTTTATTTTTTTATTTATAAAAAAGAAAATCATGTTTAAAGCTGCGAATATAGTTTCTAATTTATAACAATTATGATTAAAAGTAGAAAAATCATGAAACCATAAGTATTTTTCACAAATAGAACAAAAAATATAAAATGATTGATTACAATTATTTGAATTACAATTTTGTTCATTGTCAATTATTGTTCACCACGAACATTTTGTTAAATATTTGGATTTTCGCCGAGATTGCTAGATTTGTAAAATTCATATTTATCCTGATTTTGTATTTTTTGAGGTGTAAACTAATTATAAATTAGTAAAATCATTTTGAGAAAATTTGTCATTGTGTTCAATATTATTATCAGTTCTTCTGACACCACTAAATTCCACAGTTGTTTAATGAAATATTTGAAATAAAAGTTAAATGCGACGTCGAATAGTTAAGCAACAGCTGTTTTTCATTCAGGATTTTTTATGCAAAAAATTGCATGAATAAATAATACAATTGAGAGCAGACGATTAACTATTGCTATTAATGTCGTCGTTAAAAAATAGTAGTTAAAAATTATAAAACATAATCATTAACAGAATTTTATATGAATGTAATCATTAACAAAATCTTATCTAAATGTAATATAAAAGTATTTTCCGTTAAATTATTAATTTCTTTAAATTTAATAAATAAATAAATAAATTGGTTAAATACATACATATATATATATATATATATATATATTAAATTGTCCGTGCCGAAGGAATGGAATGGAATGGAATGGTTGGGTTTTACGTCACACTAGTGCTGCGCAGATGGGCAATTGGCAGCGGTCTGGGACACACCCCTAGAGGTGGTCCGGAGACATGCCATCACAATTTTGATCCTCCACGGAAGGGATGGCTCTGCCGCTTCGGTGACCCCCAGAGGTATAATTTTTGATCCGTGCCGAAGGAAAAAAAACTTGTTTTGATATAATTAATATTTTCTCTTAAAATAATGATTTAATTTAATTAAAAATGTAAAAAATAAATATTTCAGTTGAAAAAAAAAATTAAAATACGAAACGCCCTTGCGGGGACTCGATCCTAGGAACTCCGTATCAGAAATCAGGCACGCTACCCCTACGCCACCCGTTCTCACTACTTTGGTGTTTTGTTTGTTTTTATAGAGAGAACTAAAACTATTAGGGGGTCATATCTCGCCCCCCATGGAAGTTGTTGTAACAAATTTGTTCTGTACCCAATGTTTTCGACCATGCTCTTTAATTTATGCTTGGTTTGGTTTCAATAGCAATTTTACTCATTCATACTTCCCTTGTAAGTCTTAAGATCACTAGCGTAAGATAGTAAAGTTCAATGTACTTTAAAAATAATCCAAAATAGGTTTAGGAACAGTTTTATTTCATATGTTATCCTATGTAAAGGTGCTACCGCCCTCCCTCAACCCCCCGTTCAATTATAGAACATACAATCATTACAAAATAAATAAATAAATAAATAAAAACAAGGTTGTTATTAATTTGCCTTTAAACTTGCCAATCTTGATCAAATTTTTAGTGGCAACCTAATACGAATTTCAACATACCAAATTTGATTTTTCTGCAGCTTTTTTTTTTCTTTTTTTTAAAGTTGTGCTGATAACAGACATACGTACGGATCAAATACTAAAAATTGGACTTTCGTAATCAGGGCACCTGAAAACGTAATATTATACAAAAAACCAGAGTTGAAAACAGACCTTCAAAAAATACATCGTTTACAGTATGGGTTTGAAAAATTAATTTTTATTCCTGAGCATAGTGTTCGTCGACATAGTAAAATGAAGCAAAGCACTTCCATCAATAGAAAAGAAGGTTTAGCTTAATTTTGGGTAGACCTGTACATTGTCAATAATCAATATGTACTATAAATAATACTGTGCACTTAAATTCAGTCTTACTTGAAAAACATCTAACACACATCTAACACAATTTCCAAGTATAGCCGCAATATATCCAAATACTTTGGGTAGTCCTGTAAACGAATGATGAATGATTTCCATACCACAATATTTTCAAAACTTGCTTTTATGAATATAATAAATTTTGTTCATCTGTTTCGTTTAAGTCAGCCTATAGATGTTACACTGTACTTACCAGACATTTCCCCATTGACATAATGTATTTGAATTCTCTGTACATGATGTCCCTGTACATGAACCATTTGATTGATCTCAACGAAAATTTTAGTGTAGCATCCCTATATCATACACATTTAAAATAACAAGTTTGGACTTTC
This sequence comes from Salticus scenicus, assembly GCA_963930645.1. Taxonomy (NCBI): domain Eukaryota; kingdom Metazoa; phylum Arthropoda; class Arachnida; order Araneae; family Salticidae; genus Salticus; species Salticus scenicus. Next base: position 405,882,591 of record OZ005648.1, on the reverse strand, counting down.
TGCGATTACTTTTTCTTGAGATATGCTGATAACAGACACACACACACACAGACCAAGCGATAAAAACATAATTTTCGGATTAAGGAACTTCAAAACGTGTAAATATAACAAAAACTCACTTTCGAAAATTTGTCCCCAAAACAATACTTTCTCTACCTTATACATGGGTAAAATAAAGTAAAAACAGCCTGTATCCCAAAACATGTGTTTTAAGAAGTTAAGATACTTTTTTTGACAGCATTGTCTAAGACAGTAATTTACAAAAAAAATTTCTAACATCCACCATTTTCTTAATAGTTCTCCTATAATGCATACAGTTTCAGATAGGGGTAAAAAATCCTGGTAAAAGGACGATCTTCGTTAATTAGTAAGTTAAATATTAACCCTCCTATAGGAATTAAATGTTAAAAAGTTTTTCTAACATCCACCATTTTCTTAATAGTTCTCCTATAATGCATACAGTTTCAGATAGGGGTAAAAAATCCTGGTAAAAGGACGATCTTCGTTAATTAGTAAGTTAAATATTAACCCTCCTATAGGAATTAAATGTTAAAAAGTTTTTCTAACATCCACCATTTTCTTAATATGCATACTATATAATGCATACAGTTTCAGATAGGGGTAAAAAATCCTGGTAAAAGGACGACCTTCGTTAATTAGTAAGTAAAATATTAACCCTCCTATAGGAATTAAATGTTAAAAAGTTTTTCTAATGTCCACTGTTCCAATAATTCCTATAAGGTATACAATTTCAGATAGGATTAAAAAATCCTGGTAAAAGGACGATCTTCGTTAATAGTTAAGTAAGGTATGAACCCTTCTGAACATGAATTAAACGTTAAATTTTTTAAAAACTTTTCCGTCCACCATTCCATTAACAGTTCTCTTAACGCATGCAACCTCAGATAGGAATAAAAATTCTAGTAAAATGGAGATCATCATTAACTAGTGAGTGAAATAATAACCTTTCCTATAGGTATTAAACGTTAAAAACCAATTATATCCATGCAAAAATGGCAGATGTATAATTTATCTTCTTACTTTTATTTTTGTTTTATTTATTTATTTATTTATTTATTTATTTTTGCGGTCGTCTATCATATTCGAAGTTAAATCAAATGATAATGAAGGTACGTTAATATTATTTTACCTATGCAAAAATTTCCCAATATCTTTTTCAGCCCGGAAGCTGTTTGTTTTAGCAGTTTCTAAGAATGATAGCCAAAATTTCCATAACCGAAAGTTCGATAAAACCCCGCATTACTCCTGTGCTGTATCTCGAGACCTCTTCGGTTCTGAAACAAGATAGCTATAAAAATGCAAATAGTGAAGGGATGAGTTTTCTGCCTCTCTCGCCGATCTTTTAAAACAATAGGGGAAGTGCGGGCCTTCCTATGCAATGACACGTTGAAGAGTCATCCGTCACTGGCACGTCGAGATTTTCTGACTTCGTTGGTGGGCTGACCATCTTTTTTAGTGAGTGGATTCACAGTGTTGGGGGTTTTTTGGTGTTGGCGAGAGATCTCTTTGGTGGTATGGTAAATCGAATCCAGATATTCAAGAGGACTTGTATACTCCTGCGGTAGTACGAGTGATGGATTACTTGTTGCGCTACCTGGGTACTGAAGGTCAAAGTCATTGTTTTTAAGGTAGTAATAGCTGTCTTAGGATCCCTGTCTTCATATATGTGTATAGAAACGAAGTAGACATTATATTTTTCTTTTCTTTTTTATCGCTTTTGAGGGATTGCCCTGATTTATAACTGCATATTTTCGATACTATCTGTCATAACTATAATAATAATAATAATAATAATAGAAAAGAAAAATATATACAGATTTAAACTCTTAGACTCTTTGTTTAATACGTAATGTAAGCTCAGTTGAGTAATTATGATTCTACGCATTTAATATATATTGATAGAAGGTGTCGCTCAAGTAAAGACATTTTTATAACGCATTAAAAGGGAACATGTTACTATATGATTGTTTTATGTTTAAGGTAAGTTCATAAGAAAATGTTCAGTCAACGCATTTAAATATGTTGAGAACCAGGCCTTAAGCTGACGACTTATTAAAAGGAACTAATGAGTTAGATACGTTAGGCTACAACAATTCTACTCATTCTATGCATTTAACATTTATAAAAGTTATTCACCAAAAGAAGGCCTTTTAATGTTACCATGCTCTTATTGTATTTCAAGATACGTGAGATGAAATGTATGAAAAATTAAAAGTATGATTCGTCTGTTTAGTCTAAAACCGATTTGATTTAGTCTAAAACCGATTTGATTTAACTGCTTCATTATTAACAAGTGTCTGTCGTAGCATGTAAAAATAGCAAAGCTGATTACCATTATTACTCTAAGCAGGTTAAACGTTGACCGGGTATTCAGTTAAATTATGTAAACGGGCCATGCTACATCTCCTTTCAGACTCTCTGTCAATTGTTTTCTATACTCGTTCATTCACTAAAATATCTAATGTTTAAATGTAATGAAATATTAAAAAAATAAATAAATAAACACACTTTATTTATTTATTTATTTATTTATTTTTATAGAAAATTTAAAATAGTAATATACACTAAGCATATAGCCATACTCCTTTACAGGGTAAGTATGAATCTTTAAACTTACTATTAAAATCAAACTAAACCCAGCTTAAATTAAAGAACATGCTCGAAAACATAGGATAAAAATTTTGTGAAACTGCACCCTTTGGGTCAAGGTATGACGCTAGACGTTTTACTCGTTTTTAGACAAAAACCGAACTCGAGAGCAAGAATACATGGATCTGTGGTAAGAAATTTAACTTGTGGTTAGTATGTAAGTGTTCAAAATCCGGTAGCACACTTAAAAAATTTAATAGAAAATTATTATTAAATTCCATAAAAAATTGCACGAAAAAGTAGTATAAAAAGCATTCGCCATCCATTTATAGGGTCTCACAAAGGAATTCAGATATGTTAGGGCTAATGCTGAAAACTGTTCGAAGTTCATTTTTAGTTGTGCTAGGATTTTGTTTTGTGCTAAATTTAAATACACAATGGGGTGCATATACAATTTTTTAAGCTATATAAAGTGCTACACAAAATTAGTTGAATAAATTCTTTTCTGTTTGATGCAACTGATGGATGCTGTGCTTAAAGTCCAGGAAACCCATCAATACGAAAACTTTCACTTACACAAAGTGTTAAACATGGATGTGGAGCTGTTAATAAAAATATTTTATATTAAGGGCCTTCTTCACTCACCGTTTCCGGAAGCCGAAGCTAATGTTATTCTATGGGAAATTTTTCTTTACAAATAACTTATTAACTAATACATATTTTTAAATTCTGTTTTCACACTCGGAAAATTCCCAGCTGTTAAATTGATGGACCTTTTTTAAAAAAATATTTTTTTACTTTTTTATATTTTATTTTGAAGCTGCAAAATACGAATTTTCAATATGTGACGTTTTTTCATTTTGCAATTTCAAAATAAAATATTAAAAATTAAAAAAAATACATTTTTAAAAAGCTCCGTCAATTTAACAGTTAGGAATTTTCTGAATGTGAAAACAAAATTTAAAAATATGTATTAGTTAATAAGTTATTTGTAAAGAAAATTTCCCCATAGAATAACATTGGTTCGGGCTTCCGGCGACGGTAAGTGAAGAGGGCCTTTAAAGGCAAAATGAGAGGAAGAAGCGAGAATGCTCTACCATAATATCCATAATTCCTTTTTGTTTCCATCTTGTAACTGAAAAGAATAACAACAGACTATTTTTTTTCGCTAAGTTCACTGTTGGACGTTGCAAAATATTTGAATTAGAAATGAATATTGGATTGTTTGTTTTTTTATAAACAGATTTAAAGACACGGTTGTTTGATATGGGCAGTCCAAATCTGTCTCATCCCTAATTAGCGAAACTGCTTATGTGTGTTTGAGAGATCAAACAAACTCAAATATATTTGCAAGTTAAATGCAGTTTATTTATCGCCTGAATCTGTTGGACATTATTTTGTCATCTAATGTGTTGTAATTCCTCATGATGTTGTGATGATGAGTTTGTTGATTTCATATTCACATCATTCATATCTGATTCCGCGCCCGAATCTAGACACTACATTTCACAGACAGTAAAGACTCTAAGATATATAAAGGAAAAAAGTCACAGCGATAACATCTTCGTAAATCGAACTCTTTGAGAGATTGACATACTCGATAATGTCTATTTTCGACTGATAGTTGAGAAGCCTCTAGGCATCAGAACTATCGAAACTGACAAAACTTTAGCTCATTGAGGGGTGTCAGTTATTAGATAGAATTTATTAGAGAGAATTTTTTTCTCTTAAGTGTGATAAGAATTAATCAATAGTCAGTCGGTAAACCTGTCATGCATCTCAAAATATGATTTTATGGGGTGTCAACAGTTTTAAAGCATTAGGGCATGTTCCGGAATTTTTAGAAAAAATTGATTATGGCTGATGATTATACTACACATAACCAATTATTATTTTTATATATCATTTATTAATTGCATTACGCAGGGTGCAATTCATAGAGACAGGTTCATGAAGCGTGAAAAAATAATATATCTCAGTTAATGTTTTTAATCAGTACCGTTACATAAAAATTAGTATTATGCAGTGATTACAAAATTTTCTTCTCCGTATTTCACTATTTTAAAAATGTTGTACAAATTGTGTTCAACAGAATCTGATAAAAATCTCTCCTATTCATAAAAAACATAGCAGCGCTCACTCTCACTCCGTGGATTGATAACTGATTGATAACATTTGTTACGTAACATTTGAACGAACCCAGTGGAATATAGATATTGTTCATAATATGATTAAATTTGATGTAGTTGAATGTTATAGATTCTGAAGTACAATCTTAATGCGAATTATAAAAGACTGCGGCGTAACTTCGCTATACACCCGTATTGAATCATTATAATTCCGTATAACATGCATATTAAAAACAAATTTGTGATTGATTTCAGCCAGTAAATGCTACAATATAAACATCTTACACTGTAAAAAATAGGTTCTTAAAAATAAGTATATATTGCCTCAAAATAGCCCCGTATCAATACATACTTAAATTTGAAAACCCATGTACTCATTTTGGAGTATATTGACATGCTCAAAAATGGGGTTGACCAATAAAAATCCCAATATCTCCATGTTCGACATGTCAATGTACTCAAAAATAAGTACATGGGTTTTCAAATTTAAGTATATATTGTTTCGAAGCTATTTTGATACAATATATACTTATTTTTAAGAACCTATTTTTTACAGTGTAAACAGTTTATACTAAAAGCATATGCTGAATATTCTAATTCAGCAGCGATTTATATCAAACAATGTATAAAAATTTATGATCAAGGAAAAGACAATGCACCAAGGTTGAACATAATATAGAAAGTTGTTGAGTTATGAGAGGTAATTCGTGCAGTTCAGAATCGATAAAAATTTGTTTGTTTCAGTATCTGTCTGCATTGCAGAGAATTTTTCTTTCTTTTTTTTTTTTTTTCAATTAGTAATTTCCCAAGAATTAGAATTCCCCAAGTGCATAAATCCATTAAAAATCAGGGGTGGAAAATTTTCACACATCCATTAACATTTTCTTATTTTAGTAGCAGAAAGTACACAAGAAAATATTTTTCTAACTTTCAACAATTTGAAGTTAAAAAAAAAAAAAAAGAGCGAGATCTTGATAAATGATCCATTTACCAAATAATACATAGTCATTTTTAAAAATATAAGTGTGATTATTTAGAAATTATTTAGATTACTTATAAATGTAATTATTTATATCGAGATGGATGGATGGTTGGGTTTTACGTCGCACAGTGCTGCGCAGATGGGCAATTTATTTATATCGAGATTGATTTACACAATGAGTTGTAATAAGTCACGTGATGAAAAAATTATGACGCTCCGTGGTTGAACACTTGCTGTCAGTTACTCTCTTCTTAATATTATTTAAAATATATTACAATTGATAAAATTGTAAGGGAGAAAAAAAAAAAGAACTGATTGTTTTCACTAAAATGGATATATAAAATCTTAATTTAATTAGATTATGCAACAAAACTTCACTCAGAAAGTACAAATTTAAATTGTACAAAGCACAAGCTTTGTTACTTGTAATGTACTTTATTACACAAAAAAAAAAAAAAAAAAAAACAGAAAATATACAGACACGACATTATTTCATTATTTAAAATATGAAAATCTGACATTGACAGATTTTAATTTAGTGCCAGAGGCCTACTGCTAAACTTGTTAATATCGACAAATTCTTCTTTAGTTAATTCGTGACGATCTAAATTCCATGATAAAGTTTTCATTAAATCAAGCCAATGTGTTTCAGCTGCAGATACTGTAACAAATAACGTTGGAAGTCCAAACTGTCTTATAGCCGCAAAACAACGTTTTTTCTCTTTTTCCCAATGAGGGGGAGGTGTGCCTTGGGGGGATTCATGTCAAAGGTGTGCCTTGGGGGGGGGACTCATGTCAAAGTTGTACCTTGGGGGGGACTCATGTCAAAGTTGGGCCTGGGGGGGACTCATGTCAAAGTTGGGCCTGGGGGGGGGACTCATGTCAAAGTTGGGCCTGGGGGGGGGACTCATGTCAAAGTTGGGCCTTGGGGGGACTTCATTCAATAAATCCCCATTCAATAAACCGACTGAAATAGGCCCTTAGCACTATTAAGAGTGACCTATAAAAATTCGACAACGCTGTACCGACTGAAATAGGGGTACCTTGGGGGGGGACTCATGTCAAAGTTGTGCCTTGGGGGGACTTCATTCAATAAATCCCCATTCAATAAACCGACTGAAATAGGCCCTTAGCACTATTAAGAGTGACCTATAAAAATTCGACAACGCTGTACCGACTGAAATAGGGGTACCTTGGGGGGGACTCATGTCAAAGTTGGGCCTGGGGGGGGGACTTATGTCAAAGTTGTGCCTTGGGGGGACTTCATTCAATAAATCCCCATTCAATAAACCGACTAAAATAGTCCCTTAGCACTATTAAGAGTGTATTATAAAAATTCGACATCGCTGTACCGACTGAAATAGGGGTACCTTGGGGGGGACTCATGTCAAAGTTGGTCCTGGGGGGGGGGACTCATGTCAAAGTTGTGCCTTGGGGGGACTTCATTCAATAAATCCCCATTCAATAAACCGACTGAAATAGGCCTCTAGCACTAATTAAGAGTGACCTATAAAAATTCGACAACTGTACCGACTGAAATAGGCCTCTAGCACTAAAAAAAACGGTCGCATAATTTTTATGCACACGTAAAAAATGTAAAAGAAATAAAATTTTAAATATAATCGTTATATTGCTTTAAAGAAAATAATATCTGTATTAAAAATTGCAAAATACGTGATCAACAGAGCTTAGTAACCTGTAACTAGATAGAGATTTAAAAGTAAAAAAAAAAAAAAAAAAAAAAAAAAATGCTATTTTCATGAACTTTATTATTAAACAGTATGAAATTCATTTATCACCATTTATTGGAAATGTAAAAATTCTTATAAATGATATAAAGATATAAAAATAATACAATAATGTAAAATACCTTTTGAAAACTTACAAAAACAGTTAAAATGTTTTCCTAATGCCTACAACTACAATTTATTTTATATACAAAATAGAGGTGCTGGTGATATATGCCTCATGTAAATCTTATATATGACTTTTTACTTATAGATTGATCCCGGAGAAATTTAATGAAAATAAGAATATTATTTGAATTTTGAAAAATTCAATTTATTTTTTAATTTTTCAAGAGTCTAGAATGGATTTTTGAAAAATTACACATTGAAATTTCCAAAATGATTATTATGATTATTATTATTATTATTATTATTTAATCTTGAACTGAACGTGAATTTTATAAAAGTCTTGAACAAATTAAGAATTTTTTTTTTTTATATTTCGCCATTTACTCTAATAATGTAAAATAAATAAAATTTAAGGAAAAACTAACAGTATTCGAAATACTTAAATATAATCGTGATTATTAAATGATATATTAATAGTACTTAAAAGTTAAATTACTTTTTTAACAGATTTTGTCATTAAAATATATTAGATTAAATTTTTCATACTTATCAATCTCACATGTTTTTTTCCTTAGAAGATGAATTTTTCTCATTTAGTAAGGATGAAAAAATATATTAATGAACAAATTCTCTTCTTGATAAATTTTTACATGGAAAAGCTCTCTATTTATTTATTTTTTTTTCATCTCCGGTACAGAGAAAATACATATTATTTAAATATTGAGAAGGAATAAAAAGAAAAACCCGCCGTGGAAAATGCCAAAGATATATATGCATTTCGTGTCCCACGTGTGGCGTTTCTCATTCCGACAGAGAGAACCTTAAGGTATTTTGCTTTGCGCTATTGATGAAGGTTTTAATGCAGTTATACACTTACTACCGTCAATAAAGAGCAAGTGAGATGCAAAAGCCTTCTCCGCACCCCTTCTTCTTCTTAAAAGGAAGAAAAAGAAAAATGCTGATTCTCTAAAACTCCATCCCGCTTTTCTAATTAAATCCATTCTCTTGGGACGCAGCGCTGCACATGCGCGGGGTCACCAAAAAGGGGCCGCCCAACACGGCCCCCATGGGACGTATCCTTCCGCGGCCCCGTCTTCCCATTAAGCGGCAAAATAGCGCCGAATTTGCCATTCTACTATTTATTGTGTTCATCTATTATTGAAGAAAGAAACTTTGTAAAATGCAAAGACCTTAAAACCTTTTGGGAAACTCCACAGAGGCATGAAACCAAGAAATATGCAAAGTTTCTCCTCGCCCCACCCCCACTTTTCCTTCCTCCTGTATAGAGAGCTACATTCTCCAGGACGTAGGAAACACCAATGGGGCAAAGCCAATGACGAAATTAAAATGCCCCCGTCCTTGCCTTTTCAAGGGGTGCCTAGGGATTATACCCGGGCAAAATTTCTTTTTCCCCAGCCACTCCTTTCCGGATTGATCGCGGTTCTTGTTTCCTCGATTCCGGAAAGACTACTATTCGCAGACATTAGGGCCCAGAGTCTTCTGAAAAGTTTTAATTTACTTTTTAATCCCCTTTTCGTGGAGAGGCGCCAGCAAAACAAAATTTTTGCCCGCCCCGGATTAGGGGCAGTTTCACTCGAATTAAAGAACCGTTGCCATTAAGGAGATCGAAATATCTGTGTTTTGGGTGCAATTTGTTTTGAATTGTTCCCCCAGCTTTAATAGAGTTGAAGCAATTAGATTATGAATATGGAGTAATTAAGACAGGGTGCAAGTACGAATACTGACTTGGTAGGAAACGTCTTAGAAAACATAATCTCTCTGCAAATATGCGTATACCTGTATCTTGCATCTTTGCCACTGCATTTGTTAATAAACGCTAATCGCTAAAGCTAAAGTTCATTTAGCCAATTTTATAACTCACCATACAAAACATTTATTAATTTACTTTAAGTATATGTGAAATAAATGAATAGTAATAATAAATAAATAAAAAAAATCATGCCATGTCAAGAAATAAAGCATCCGAATAAATAGTGGTAATCATTGAATGAGTAATGCTTATCAATTATAATAATATCTGAGGATTTTTTTTTTTCTTTTTACTTTCCAAAATTTATGCGGAAAATATTGTAATAGTTAAAACGAATTGCCATAACAGAATATACTAGAATTCAATAGTTGCATATTTTGAAAATTAAATTAACTTTTATGCTTCTAAATGATTTTAGTAATTTTAAATAGAACAAAACCAAAGTATAATACTACCTAAATAAGAACTATTACGACAATCCACAAATTGGTTATTTTCAACATTTTTAACATTTTGAATTTTTTTTTTTTTTTTTAACTTAACGTATCTAATATTTTTAATTATACCTTTATATATATTTTTATACGCACCCAAGTATCCTCTACAATTTCTTGAAAGTAAATAGTTAATTTAGTCCACTTTAAGTTTTCATGCATAAGTATTAAAAAAAATATTTAAACTGTGAGTCTGAAGTGTAAGTTTCTGATATTACAGACAAATAGCATTTATTAGTAGTACTTACTTTACTCTAAACTTGAATTTCGGCAAATAAAACAGCAAAATTGCTGTTACCTATCATATAGCACAACTTTTTCTCAGACCGAGCGGTTCTACGCTCAAAGTTGGGAGACGTGAGGTGGCGGGTTCGATCCCAGGTCGCGCTCGTCAGCCTAGCCGTTCAGCGTTTTAGGTGATTTTCTCCGAAAATTGCAGAAATACGAGCTAGGATCCCTTAGAAAGACCCCCCCACGGAGAGCACTCCCCTTAGGCCTAGGATCCTAGAGCAGTTAACCGGCCTTAATCTCCACAACCATACTTGCCAACATCCTAATTAATATTCCGTAGTGTTGTTAGTCCCGCCCTTTTTTTTCACACCAGTAAATTTTTAGAATAATGTTCTACAGATGCAATTAGGATTAAATAAGAAGAAAAATACTCTAAAAAGATACTGGTGTGAAAAAGAAGGTGGGTTAACAATAATACGGAATATTAATTAGCATGTAGGCAAGTACGCCGACAACCCAACCCAGGAGCGTAGGAACGGAAGCGGCTCAGGAGGCTCAAGCCCTCCCCTAATGTTTATTACGAAATTTGTTTTAATGCCAAATGAAAAAACTACCAATTAAAAAAATTAATGTCTTATAAATGTTCATAATTAGTGATATTTTATAATTAATACTAATAATTAGTGAATATTAATTAACATCTATTTATTAATTGATTTTCTCAAGATTAATTTTGAGTCATTTTTAAAATGAAATTTTTTGAGCTCCTCCCATGATTTCTGAATTGTTACGCCCCTGACCCAACCCAACCCTTTTCCTCAGAATATCCCCAGAATGTTCTAGGAATGTCATGAGCTCCCCATCAGAAGAAATCTTGTGGATAAAAGGAATTAAACTGGTCAATTATAGCAATTACAGCTGTAGTTTACATTTATGGCAGAAATTAGCTACGCAACCGAAAACGACAGTAAAATATTCTTTATTCTGCTACCGGAATGAGGATAGTTTTTGCTGTTAAATTTGTTGTTCTTGTAAAATGTGTGCCCATAAGTATAATTTTTATATGTATTTCTATATGTATTTCTATATGCTTTTACACATGCATGGGTAATATTAAGGAAATTTAAAATGGCTTTTTTTTTTTTTTTTTTTTTACAGAAATAGGAAAACAGAAATTGAAACGACGTCATTCTATCGATATTAACTCTCGTGCAAAATTAACACTGAAAAATGATAAAATAGCAGCATTTTTCTGAATGTAATTAAAAAGATTTAAAGTTTTCATAAAGGTGTCAAAATTATATTTGACTTATTTGTTTTAAAGTATACTGTAAGATGTGATAAGAGTAATTTTATTTTATCATTATCTTAAAAGTAGAATTTACTTTTGTTTTTAAATACGGATATATTTCAAAATATAGCAAAATTAGTTCATGTTCAATTTGTTTTTCTATTAAAAAATGTAAACGTTAATATTAGAAGTTAAGCACAAAACAGTTTCTAATTTTTCTTTTGCACTTTTGTACATAGTAATACAAAGTAAGTTGCTAAAGTAGTTTAACACGTGATGATCTGTTATTGCAGACCGGTACAGAAGATGCCAAGTTCCTTAATTTATTCCGAAGCATTTTTAGTCTCATCTTTTATTCCTACCACTTTTCATTTTATAAGAATATATATATATATATTATTTTACCGTAGTGATATATTATAGAAAAATATTCTATAAGTTAAGAAGTGTGAAATAAAGGCGGAGCTTAAAGTGCTCCAGAATAAATTAAGGAAACTGGCAACTCTGCCAATATATTTTCTTTGTCCCAGGGCACAAAATTTCAATGATCGACCTTTCGTACAAGTTTGAACGTTTCTTTCAAGAATTTCAACTGTATCTAAAAATCTGAATAATCTCAAGGGAAAAAAAAAAAAAAAAAACTAGTATGTTGTGGCCATCACAAAACTTTCTTCTATATTTTCCTATACATATTCAATTCACTCAGTAACAATATATATATAGATTTTTTTTTTTTTTTTTTTTTGTTAAAAGTAAAAAAAAAAAAAAAAAATCCATAACTTTGTTTTAAATTATCACAGATTTATAGTTCAACCGTTCCTTTTAAAGGTATTGACGAGACCTTCCGAAAGATACCCATCTTGAAAATTTACCCGGGGGGGGGGGGGGGACCGATGCCCGCACATGCACAAAATTTTTTCCTCGTTAACTACTACTATTATTAATAATTCATATTAATTTTACAATCACGAGTTTAAAATAACTCTCATTATGTACATCTATTTTTGTCCTAGACTGCCATGTTAAAAATTTAGAAAAAAATGCGATGACAGCGCCACCTGTTGAGCGTTTGACCCCCAAATCTAATCACCACCAGTTTATGTCAGGGTGAAACAAAATACCAAGTTTGGTTAAATTTCATTCTTTGGTTCGTGAGCTACAGTGTCCACAAAAATCGTGATACATACAGACAGACAGACGTTTAAAAAAAACTATCAATTCGTGTTCTGGACATCTCAAAACGTATAAATCCATCAAAAAACGGAGGTCGAGAATTTTCGGGAATCCCATACTTTCTCTATATTACATATAGAAGAAAGTAAAAAGCTGAAATAATGAAGTCACTAATTTCGATGGACATGAATTTAATAGCTGGTTTCTTGAGATTGCATGATAATAAAATTCCTGTAGTTTTATAATGAAGTTAAATAAGTCATATTTTCAGTTTCTTAACTCTAGACTAAACTAGTATGTTGGGGCCACCACAAGACTTTCTTTTGTATTTTCTTATACAAATTCCATACTTGCCAACAGGCTAATTAATATTCCGTATTATTGTTAGTCCCACCTTCTTTTTCACACCAGTAACTTTTAGAGTATTTTCCTTCTTATTTAATTTTAATCGCATTTGGAGATTATTACTCTAAAAATTTACTGGTGTGAAAAAAAGGACGGGACTAATAACACTACGGAATATTAATTAGGATGTTGGCAAGTATGGAATTCATTCAGTACAAAAAATTTATTAAAACTATTTATTAAAATTATCTACTATAATGAATGCAGAACTTTTTCGTCTTAGCGATAACTAACACTAAATATCCAAAGAAACACAGTTTTGTTATTTAGAAATAACATCTTAAAAAATGCGTTTTCTTAATCGTTATCTCACATAAATTGTAATATAGTAGCGCTGTCTATTAGTCGATATGCATCCAAATTGAATTAGCATAATGGCCTTATCTCATATCAAGTTTTGTTGAATTAGAAATAGAACCTGAGATATAGCCTTCCCTTAAATTGCGGAAATCGCTGTATAGCAGCACTACCTGCTGAGCAATTGACACTAAAAGATTACAGGCACTAATTTTGGTCAAAGTGCACCTACATATAAATTTATATGCAATTCTGTGCCGTAGTTTCTGAGCTATAGTCCTCCATTAAATTGTGGAAATCGCTATATAGCAGCACCACCCATTGAGTAAGTGACACCAAAAGTTGATAGGCTCTAATTTAGGTGTAGGTGCATCTACATATAAATTTATATGTAATTCTGTGCGCTGTAGCCCTCCATTAAATTGTGGAAATCGCTCTATAGCATCGCCACCTGCTGAATGAGTGACACCAAAAGTTCATAGGCACTAATTTAGGTGTAGGTGCATCTACATATAAATTTAAATGCAATTCTGTGTAGTAGTTCCTGAGATGGAGCCGCCACGAAATTTTCGTCACTAATACACACACACACACACAGGCAGACAGACAGACAAAGAGGCATTGCCTAAAAATGGTCAAACAGTGTTCTTGACCTCTCAAAACGTGTAATTCCATCGAAAACCGGAAGCTGAAAATTTTTACGAATCCAAAATTTTTTTCTATTGCATATAGAAAGAAATAAAAAGCTGCAAAAGGTCTTTAAAACAACACTTAAATAAGAAAAAAAAATTAAATTAAATGAATTATTTTGAACATTGAATAATATATTTCAGTTATAAAAAAAAGAAGAAAATCGATTTATCTGCATGTAGAACAGCCCAATTGGTTTATAATATAATTTTCACGCTAATACCACACGATTACTTGAAAATTTTAAAATATTTGACTTTTCTTAATTGATACTCACATGCTTCTGCCTGACATTCCATCGCTTCATCTTATTTCTTCTTCTTATTTTTTTCTTTAATTAAATAAGCCAAAAGTTGCCATCATTGTTACTTTCTTTTTCTTATCCCATATCTGCGCGCTATTTATTTTATTCGAAAAATCGGATAGCCAGCTCAATTTTACATGCAATGAAAAGGAAATGAAAAATGAAAGACAGAAAGAGAGAGTGGAACGGGGAGCAGCACAATTAGAATTATGGGAAGGAAAAAGAAAGTGGTTCGGGGAAATTGACAAAATAATTAGTAGTATATTAATATAGGGTAGCGCGCAAGGGTAATCATTAGGTAGGTTATTTAAATTGTCATATTGGACACAGGCTTCAAGCTTATTATTATGTAAGCCCTATAAGTGAACACCAGTATCGTTAAATATATTGTACAAAATAAATCAGAATGATTTATTAATTATTATTTAAAATTGTCTTTCATTTATGCTAATCTAAATTATTTGAGTAATTAATCTGTTGACGTTCGTTGTAAAGAGTATACGACAATTAAAGATAAGATTAATGCCCAGTTAGGTATTTCTGAACGATATGTATAACGATATGTATATCCATATGTTATTCTCTAGATAATTTTTTTAGAGTTACCTAAAACCCTTTATATTTTTGTTTAACAGTGACCTCGCATTTAGATTAAAAAGAAAAAAGAAAACTCTGGATAAGATACCAAAAACACAAACCTATTTTTACATCGACAAGTGTTTAAAAACTGTTAAAAAATCCCGTACGCCAGCTGCACCCTATCCTTCCAAATGACATCCGAAGCAATCGAATCAATTCATCAACGTTACACGAAAGATCAGTTCACATGCATCACTCGCCGTTGACTAATTGGTGTCAAAAGATGGTCGAATAGACTGGAACCACTCCGCAAGAACATGTGAATGCTATTAGTGATGGGGAATCGAAGACTTCACACACACACACACAAAAAAAAAAGAATCAAAAACAAAGATCACCAGGTCTCGATTCAGAAACCTTGAATCGAGCAAGCAGTGAACTCTGTTAAAGATCGATCATAGAGGAGCAAAGGGCAATTTATTTTGGAGAGTGACATTATCGATGGGTCGGTATAGCAGCTTTTCATTAAACCGACTCATTACCGGAACTGAGGTGTTATATATAAAAAATAATTGGTTCATTTAAATGTTTCGAGTTATCCAAATGTCATCATGAGTATGAATCAAATGAATATTTTAGTTTTGATTGATCAGTTGTATAAAAACAAAATGCCGCGCCGCAAAGATGCGATAACTACACTTGTCAGATACACTGACAACTATGAAGTACTGAAGAAAACATTTCTAGTATTTACTAGACTTCACAGAGGCACTCCCAATGAAATCTACTCAACAAAACTTCATTTGCATTAGTTTTATTTTTTATTTTTTTTAATCATTTTCTGATTTGCAAAGTCATTTATTCCCTATAAACGACGAATATTTTTGAAATAAAGACATAAAAATATTTTTTGTACTTATTTGCTATTTTTATTTAATTTCTAATCTACTGAAAATTTACAAAACCGTACAATTGTATTCTTGAACAGTCAATTACACCCTTGTTTTACACTCCGCATTAAAGAGTACGTTAGAGTCGAAAATAATTTCTCTTTTTAAGTACTGTTACGTGATGCATGCATTATATTTCAAAATAATCCATTTTTATGCATGACATAAATTGCAGGGAAAACAATAATCAAATAATTTAATTAATTACTTTTTAAATTCAATTACACCGACGTCATTTATGTGCAAGTTGTCTACATTCTATTTAAGATATAGTAAACAGAATCTGCAATGGTTAAAAGGATTTATAAAACCTTGATTCTCTAGCAATTACTAGACTCCTAATGCAACTCCGATTAAAAAAATTAGAATAATGAAAGAAATTATGGTCAAGGGAATTTCAAAGCTAATTTATCAAATAAATAACCAATGATATCAAATATAAATTATCATAACATAAATTAACATATTTTGTAGATTATAAAAATATAAACATATCACAATGAAATAGAAAATATATTTAAAGCAGCAAGTGAAAAAAAATTCAAAATATTAGAATACTTCATAATGTGGTTCCAAAAATTAGAATAATATAAATATATTGTACACAATTTAAACTCGAATGGTTTTTACATGCTAATTAGTACTTCGTTGCATCACCATTTGCTTTAATGACAGCTCTTAAATGATTTGACATATTATTGACTAAAGGTTCACATTTTTTTTTTTTTTTTTTTTTTAATTAAAGTTCGAACATATGTTCTTCAAACTAGAATTAAGATCTTTTTTGTCTCTAGGTGAAACTTCTTGAAGTCATTTTTCATAATTTCGACACATTCTCGATGGGATTTAGATCGGGTGAGTTCGAAGGCCAAGGGTGTACATTTATGTCCTTCTCTTGGAGCCATTCGGTTGTCGATTCGGAAGTATTACAAGAAGCTGAATCTTGCTGAAACATGAAATTCTCTTCACATAAATCCTCAGATGAAGGTGTCATGAAGAGTTTTCAAGAGTTTCTCGATACACTTTTGAATTAATTTATGTGTAAATAATACATAAGCTACTTGGGCTTTGTACAGTCATGCAGCCCCGTACCATAACAGAGGTCGCAAATTTTACCGAACTTTTAAACACTATGAAAATCTTCTTGTTTAGGTCTCCATTTTTACCCCTATGGGACACACAAAACATACTTTCATAGCTGAAGAGTATCTTTTCCCAATCATCTTGATCCCAAAATAACCTTTGTTTACGCTATTTAACTCTAGCAGCCATTGCTTAGATCAGGCCTGTCCAACCCAAAACACTTTGTGGGCCGCATTAGAAATATATTTTATTCATTCGGGCCACACTGTATGTACAGTCATAAAAAAATCCCCCCCCCCCCCCCCCCCCCGCTTTACCGACTAATTCCGCCGTAAATTAATGTGGAGACTTGCCACTGGTGCCAATCGATAAGTAATAAGGCCTAGTTTAGACGGTTTAGTTAGATTTTGCTTAATTGATGTATACGTATTAAAACTGGCATCAACTTCTTTTTTTTTTTTTTTAAGGCAACCCGTAATTTCGACAAGCTTTTTGGATTAAAAATTAGATGTCATTACCAATCATTAGGCATCAGCTGCTAGTTTCTACGATGATTTACGGCGAAATTAGTCGGGGAGGAAATTATTACTATTATTATTATTTTATGACTGTACATATGCATATGTGTATATATGTTTGTGAGTATATGATTCATGTATGTATATACTGTTTTCGGAGAAGGGCAGGGTGGAAATTCGGAGAAGAATACATTAATTTAAATTATTTTCATTCATAAATTAACAATAGAATTGTAAAAAAAAAAATTACGACTATATATTAAAACTATAATAAAAAGAATGAATAATGGATCTAATAACACTCCATTACAACAGTTCCTTATCTACCATAATCGTTGAAAGGTATTTTCACTTCGAAAAGTCAGAACGTATTTATTAATTTTTGATTCGTTAACCAAAGTTGTCAAACTTTAAATATCGTTAGTCTCCTCGCGGGCCGCAAGAGACTATGCGGTGGGCCGCGGGTTGGCCACCCCTGGCTTAGATGATAAGAGTGGCTATGTCTTAGACGCACGTGATCTAAAACCTAATTTGTCAAGTCGTCATAATGTTGTAGATTTAGAGGCATCCACTTCTTTCCAAATTCTCTGCAAATATATCATACTTCGAAAGCGATGTTACTTCACAAACTTTTTTAATTTTCTGAAGTTACAGGTTTTGAAAACATTTATTATTAGAATATTCTCTCAAAACTCTACTCACACTTGCTTGAGAATATTTCACTTCCTTTGCTATAAACAATTGTGTTTTTCTTTTTGTGTGCAAATACACAATACGAAATTTCACAGCCTCAGATAAGTCGCTGTTTCGTCCCATATTAAGCAAATACTAAGCTAAAATCAAATAACAAAAAAACTTTTCATTTTCCGCTATACACATATGAGTCTCGCAGTTAATGAAATTTACAGCTGTTCTCTAAACCAATAAAAAATAGTTGAATATTCTAATTTTTTGAAATATGTTGGTCAGATATTCTATTTTTTTTTTAACCGTGTTGGCCAGACATACTAATTTTTTCAATAATTCTAATATTTTTAAAATTCTTAATGATTAATATAACAAATAAAAATAAATATTTATATTATATTTATAAACATTCTGAAGATATTTATCCATTTTTAATACTTTTTTCTGAACACAGTATGCAATTTTGCACTTTAGCAACATTGAACCCATTATTTTTTATATCATTCTAATTTTTTGAATCAAAGTTGTAGTATGAAAATAATTTTAGAGTGCTTTTAAAATAAAGTTTGATTACAAGGTATGGTTGAGAAGGAAATGTTGAAGGAATTGAAAATTTTTATTAAACGGACAATGTTATGAATATTAAAAATCTTGAATGTTAAAAATCTATTTATTTTAAGAAAATAAATTTTAACATAAATGTGTCATTTTTCTTAATAAACACTGAAATTTTATTACCATGTAATTTTCATGGGAAAATATATCCATAATTCTACATTATATTTTCGTTTAAAAATATAAAAACGAAATTTAAAATTGTACACTATATTACCGCAGGAGAGGGGGGGGGGTGTAATTCGTCAGAAGTGAGCAAGAATAAAAAAAAAGGACACTAGTACATGTGTAAAATTATCATATTAAGTACAAAAACTTTGCATTAAAATATTTTTTCTGGATACGGTAAGACAAAAATGTTGACTTAAAGTCATTTTCAATGTATCGACAAAATTTCTCCGTTAGAAAAAAATAAAGAAAGAAAGAATACTAACAGATCGTGCTTCAGGAGAGATATACACAGATTACAAAATGAAAATTCATAATATAACTAAATAAACACATTTTCATTTCACTTTAGGACTAATCCATCAACATCTTTAAACACATCTCTAAAAAGTTTTGTGATAGATGCTGAAATTTTGTACTTGACTTTTAAGGAATGCTGTGCATCTAATCATTGGAAGTTTGTATGAAGATTGCATAAAAATTTGATTCTTATAACTTTGCTAACCTATTACGAATATTTAACATCAAGTTTCGCTGTAGGGAATGTCTCCGGTTGTGGGCAGTCTCCGGTTATGGGCACCCCACCATATCTTTTAACAAAAAGCAAATATGGTAGATTCAAGTACTGTCAAACATGTATTGTGACAGTACGCAGATTTTGTGCTAACACCGAAGTGAATAGGCGCATTTTCTTAGTAAGTGCAAGCATCGAAATAAAAAACCTAAGATAAAGCGACACAAAAGTGATTTGTGAATATTTTCAGAATGTCGAAATAATAGTGAATTAATTAAAAAATGTAAGTGCATTATATATTCATGCAGTATATTCAACATATTTTGTGATGCAAAATTCGAATTAAGCAAAAATGTAGATTAAAAATAGTTTTTTCTGTCATTATAAAAATGATTGTCATTCCCGGTTATGGGTACCTTCATGTAACCGGTTGTGGGCAAACATGTTTCTTTCATTCAAAGCACGTGTTTGGCTTACAAATTGTCAAATATGGTCTTTTATAACAACATAACATATTTTATTAGTGTTTAAGTATTTTTAGGCATTTTTAGCCATGCAAATCCTGAAAAGTCAACCGAACCAAAAGAAATGGATTTTAAGGCGCTGGTTAAAGCCATTTAGGATTGCTTAGTAGATAAGAAATCCATAAAATCGACTGCCCGAGAATACAGAATTCCTCGCAGCTTTCATGTCCTTCAAGAAGAAGCCTAGAAAAAGTAAAGGAAATCCACCTGTCAAACTGCCGGCCAAGTGCGCTAAAAATTAGGAACATCCACAATCAGATGATGATGATGCCGTCTTCTGCATCATTTGTTTGGAGCACCTGATACCATGCCGAACAAGAGAAAATACAAGCAAATGCAACTAGTATGATCGTCTGGTGCATTTGAAATGTACCACTATACATGAATTTTTTTTTATTTACAAGCATTGCGCTTCTGATTTGAAAGATGAAGAAGATGACGAACAAAAATGGAAAAATGTTATTTTCTGTTCCTATTTTGGCCGCTGAATCCTTACAAAATAAATAAATTTTATTATTTTCTGTATTTATGGTTATTTTCTTATTATTTTTCAGTTTTTAGGGATTTTTCAGTCGTGCCCACAATCGGATACAAAATGTTTTTGTCTAAAAATTATCACTTCACAAAATTGGCGATAAAATTTTACTGATTGGCGGAATCGATACAGTCTCTTTATCAAACATTAGCTAAGGGTTCTAGCTTTCTACTGGTGTTCATATGTTTGCATAATATTTACTCTATCAAAAGTTATAAGCCAAAATCAAAACTTTACCCACAACCGGAGACATTCCCCTACACTTCTAATTTCTGCTTTTTTTTTTTTTTTTTTTTTTTTTAAGGTATTTTTATTTATAGCTTTTTACTAGCAAAATTACTGTTTATTGATGGATTTTTTTTTCAAAGGGCCACTTATATTCATTTTACTAAGGATTGTTCTTAATTATACAATAATCGGGATTCGTTTTAATTCTTACAGCGAGAAAATTGATTTATATAAATGGAAAAACTGCCATTGGTTATGAAAAGGGTTTTTAATTTTTTTCGAGACGATTCTCATATAATGGTTTATATAACTCTCCTAGTCGAAGATAAATGTAATTGTGATATTGCAGAAAACTACACCAAAATATCAATAACTAGTGTATAAAAAACTTGACATGTAAACAGCATAACAGTTGAAACATACTACAATGACTTCAAATCAAAATAACGAAGCACTACGACTATTAGGCGAAAAGTAGTAGAAGCATAGATATAGTAATATATATAGATCTATCATCCCCATGTTATCGAGCAAAAAATTTTGATGCCGAAAAAAAGTTCTAAAATCAGCCATTAGAGAGTATTGAAAAAAAGAATAAAAAGGAAAATGAATTTGAAACTGTACCTGGAGTTTTTCATTCACTTTTAGTAAATAAATTATTCATAAATTTTATTTACTAAATTATCCGTGTGTATTCCTGCGTGTGATTTACTCGGGAAAAGGCAGCCATTAGAGTGACTTTTCCCCCCAAAAAAGGCCTCACTTTTTCCCTCTCACTGATCAATCTATGTCTTATTACTATATCTATGAGTATAAGCGTAAGAGCAGCAATACTCAAAGCCGCATTTTTAATAAAAAGCATTGTGTTGTTTTGTAATTTGCTGATTTTGTTTCACAAGGATTTTATTCATCAAAGAAAGTGTCATATCATTATTTTACAGTGGTTCTACTTAAAGTCGATAACTTTTCAACTTTCATCCTCAATCAAACAAAAGTTTTACAAGAACCCAAAATTAAGCTTGAAACATTTCTAACATTAGTCCGTCAGATTTTTACCGCTTCGCTGAATTCCTCTCCTTCACACTGAAAATCGGAACTCATTTCTCTATCCGACTGTTCAGTTCCTCCCACATCGGAAGAGCAGGACTCTTCAGTTGCGGGATGCGGGAGTTCAATTAGGTGGGTCAGACGTATCATTAACTCTTTCTTCCATCAATCGTGAACCGTTTTATCCGTCGTTTGACTCGAAAGGGCAGCCTTTATTTTTCTGGCTTCGATTGCGGCCCATCTGCTTTTCAGAATGGATGAATATGCAGTTATGGGCGAGCTGTCATTTCAGGGGGAAAATATGCGAGTGAGGCAAGCTATTTATTATTTCTAACGTGATCGTGAGATTGGGTTGAAAAGTGGATGCCGGAGCAATATACAGAAAAGCAGAGTTGAAAGACTAGTGATGGTCCATTTTATTTCCCAGTTTTGATGACTATCACACTTATCACACTTTACAAACATTTTTATTCTATTTTTATAGGAAGACCTCATTCTAATTTCATTATACATATGTTAATTGCGAATAAATTTGATTTAAAAAAGTTTATGCATTTTTCTTTTTTTAATTAATTAACAGTGAAACAGCTTTTATTAAGAAAAAAACTTCAGTATATTTTTTTTTTCAATTTTACTCCTTTTTGCTTTATTCTCTATAAATAAGAAGAAAGTGTTGGATTCGTGAAAATTTCTCACCTCCAGTTTTCGATGCATTTACATGTTTTGAGAAGTCCTGAACATGATTTCACCATTTTTAGAAAATGTCACTCTTCCTGTGCGTCTATGTGTGTTTTGAGATCTCCTAAACATCATTCCAACATTTTCAAGAAAACATCCTTTGAAAAAAAAAAAAAAAAACCTCATTAAAACCTTTAAAACGAATGGTTGGACCATAGACCAGTGATAATTTAAAATAAAGTTATTGGTATTTTTCCGTTAAGAAAAAAAGAAAAAGAAAAAAGAAAAGAAAAGGAAGGAAGGGAGAAAGCAAAAGCAAAAGAATAAACGAACAAAAGCGAAGCTGAGCTCAGAAGTCAGCACAAAATTGACTTTCTTTGTACATTCAGTGTTATGCTTCCCAGAGATGCAAATCGTCTGCATTCATCATGGAAAATAATTTTAATAAATATTAATTTTAATGAATAATTTGCACTGCATGAATTTTTATATTATAGGAAGATATAGAAGAAAGTTTTGTGGTGGCCGGAATATACTTTTTTTTTTTTTTTAAGGTACGCATACGATCTTTGTCATTATTTATACTTTATATATCAAATCAAAGGTATTGTATCGAATTTCGGATCTTACTGATATTGTCTTCTCTAAAAAGAAATCTATGGGTGTTTGTATTTTGTTTACCAGTACAAATATAAATAAAATAAAGTAAAATAATAAATAAATAATAATTCAAGAAAAAACTGTATTCTTAAAAACATTTTCTTAAGTATATAGTGCTTAATTTATATATATATATTTTCAATTAATGAATTCCATTTTTTTCCCCTTTCAACGGAACTCTTTGGTGATTTTATCCTTTCTCTTTTCTCTGAAATGTTGTCTTACTAAAAATTCATAGTTTTTGCAAATTCTCTCATCGTTAGGATTATGTGTTATGTTAGTGTCATTTCTCTTCTGCGTAAGTACTTTAACTTGTTTTTACTAATCATTGGTACTCAAATTAATTTAATACCGTGACTAATTTTAATCGAAATAAATCTCAATTAAAATTTATTTTATGTTGGTATCTTCATCTATCTTTTGTCTGCTGAGTGTTACAATGGTACTAAATAATTCAAATTATATATATATATATAATATTATTGATAATTATCAATTAAAAAAATTCATGGAATTTGGCACCAAATTTAGATTTCCAGTTAAAACTAGCATTCCACAAATCTTTCAATAGTTTTCTTATGACCTAGATTTATTTATTTATAAAATATCTATTACTCATAATAATCCTATTGCCTACTTCATTCATTGGAAAGTTTTAGTGTTACAAAAAATTAAAAATGCATTATTTCTCAATTCTTCAAATCTGGTGTTTTTTAAAAAATCTGTACTTCTTAACTCAATCAAATCACTACAGGATGACTTTGTGATCACTTATGTTGACAAATCACCTAAGAATTATGCCATTATATGTAAATCCTACTATCTCTCTATTTTAAACTCTTCAGTCACTAATAGTAACATCTTCAATTTAACTAATAATAACCTTATTATTAATAACCGAAAAATACATAATTACTATAAACTACTTCAACTTCCCTTCAATAACTTTAATTATCCTTACATAGTTCTCATACCTAAGTTTCACAAATCTCCAATTAAATTTCGCACTGTCACTATTGGGCGTAACACTTATGAAAACAATGCTAATAAAGCTCTACTGGATATTCCAAAACAAATTTACAATTGTACTTGCAAAGTTGATAATTTACACTGTCTTAAAAATAGCTTTCAATTAATTCAACACATCAAATCGCTCGATTCAATAGTTAATATTATAACTTTTGACTTTCAAGATCTTTTCAATAATATTGAGATATCAGATCTTAGTAATGTCATTTACAGTCTTTTTCAAGAATATAAAACTCAAATTAATCTTCCTCACAATTTTAAAGCAGAAAAATTTAAAACACTTCTTAACTTTGTTATCCATAATAATTTTATCTTCCACAACAACAATATCTATTTGCAACAATTAGTAATCCCACGAGGAGGTTGTAGCTCCAGTATTTTGGCAGATCTCTATCTTTATTATTAGGAAAAGCAAGTTTGCAATGATGATGTTCGATTTTATCGTTACATAGATGATATTATTGTATTTTATCTCAAAACAAGCACTCACAAAATGACTTTTCCTTAAATTATCCACCTAATTTAAAGCTAACTCAAAATACTCTAGCTAATCAATCAATTAACTTTTTGGATCTGAAAATAATCATCGATGGTAATAAAATTTACACAGATATCTGTGAAGCTGTGTACACTTTTGTGTATATCAACAAAAAATTATAAAATAATAAAAGACAATAAAAAAGGTGGCGGTTGGGTGGGCAGATGTTTGATTACGGAGGTGGGGTGGTGTTGTAAGGCTGGATGGTTGGGTGGGTTTGTGAAATTAAATTTTTTTAAAAAAAGGAGAAGGCTTGCATTTACTTTGTATTACTATGCAAACTTTCTTTTTCCAATAAAATTTAAGTTTCTTCCTTTTTGAGTTGTCAACTATTCTTAAAATTCTAATCATACTATTAAACACGTTGTGGTCAATCAATGAATTTCATTGTTGCTTCGTGGTTTCATTGTTATTCATCTGCTTTGAAGTTTTGCTTTTTTGAATCCATATGACTCCTGTTCTGGTCGTGGCAGGCTGGGTGAGTGTTGCCGGCGTGAAACTAGTTTAACCCCACAGGCAAGTCACAAGTCTTGCCGCCTGCCTCCTTCCTTCCTATCTTGGGTTTCTTAAATTGTTTTTTCATAAATTTTGATAAAATTTATGGTTTTGAGTTAAGATATGTTGTGTTACTTTATTGATTGGTTTGTTTTGCAGGCTGTTAATTGGTATTCTTTAACCACATTTCTTGCGACCATGGAAACTTCTGCGCAAGTGCGGATTGAACGAGTCCAGTGTTAAAATAGGGGTGACTGAGAGAAAACAAGCGATAAGGGAACACTGAATAACTGGATGTTTGCCAAATAACTATCTCTCGGCCAATTTTGTATCCCTCTAAACTTTTGTACTCGGCTTCAGTGCTAGTCGTAGGAAACGTGGTCGCACTATAAATCTGGTTTCTTTACATTAGTGTATTTCATCCACTGATAATTTTTTTAAAAATCTTATTGGTTATTGGTGTTTCAGTGATCTTGTATCTGTTGCTTGGCTTCTACTATGCTTAATATATCATCGTTATTATATATATATATATATATATATATATATTTCAAATTATTTTCCATCACTTTTAGAAATATCAACTGTATCAATAATATTTTATTCCTTAGATTTTGTCAGATTTCTCGTTATCAGCATGAGACTTCTCATAAATATCTTATAGAGATCGGTTCATCTTAATCAGTCAAGATGGTTGACAGATATTGTGAGGCTCGATTTAGCTTGTGTGCCCCTGCATCCCCTGATAATTGCATATTGAACATGCTTAATTTTTTCCCGAGACCACCAACGTCGCCCTTCTAACGCTTTGGATTTGATACCACTAATCCATTCTTCTACCGTATGTTCTTTATATTTGTACAATTTACTACTGGCAAAAAAGAAAAAAAAAATCTCTGATTGGTACAAGTGGACTCTGCGTAGTTCCACCCTATCTTAACTTTTTGATTAATTTCATTAGGGTTAGTTTCGTAATTTAGTTTTAAGGAAATTTCATATTATTTTTAAAGTAATAATCCTCATAAAATAAGTTTCTATAAAATATTGCTCGATTCTGCAATTCACAAAAATTTTAAATTATTATCAAATTTCGAATAGCTAAAAAAGCTTTTAAAGTAGAATATTAGTATTTCATAATTTTCATAGCAGTATCATAGATGCTATTTTAAAACTAATCTGACTTATTTATTTAAAAAATGGACCTCATTAAGCACGTTTATATGAAATATAGCCCTATTCTTCCATGTTATTAAAATCGTAAATTTAGAATAACGTACGAAGTTTTCAAAATAGAATATTCATAATCAATAATGCTCATCCTAGTATCATAAATCATATATTAAAACTGGTCCGACAATTTCACGATGAAAAAAAAAAAAAAAAAAAATCCTCACAATGCGCATTTATGTGAAATTTTGTCCTATTCTTAAATGTTAAGAAAATGGTAAATTTCGAGTAACTTACAAAATTTACAAATTAAAATGTTGGAAGTCAATAGGGATCTTTCCAGTATCATAAAGAATAGTTTAAAACTGATCAACTTCTTCATGAGGATTTGTTTATGGGATTTAGCACTGTCGAACTAACCCACATAATAAACTGACAACCCTGCAGACAGACAGTACATCAGTTGTGCGATTTTCTGATTTCCCTTGTCTCAAAAGATGTAAAAAAAAGTAAAAACCGAGAACGAAAATTTTCAAGGATACCTAAGTTCCCCATATTTGTAGTATGAGAGGAATTTAAAAAAAAAAAAAAAATAACAATGAAAAAATCGAAGACAAACAATTTTCAAACGCTAATTGGTTCGTTTAACTAGTCATATTTCGTTAACTATTCATTTAAAATCGAAAAGAAAAAAAAAATCCCTTTTCAGCAAGCTTAAAGGCAAAAGTAGATTCCTTTACGTTAATGTTACAAAAGTAAAGAAATATTACATATGCATTAACACATACTTAGCCAATGGCTTTGTTCTCACATATTGCATTATTTACGTAGCCATTCTGCTTTCAAGAAATTTAATTTTCAAAAGCAAAAGGGTTTTATTCATTCTACTTAAAATTTTAGGCTAGGTCAGTTAGCAAGCTCGGCGATGGAGAATGGCAGCTTTGGCGTCATTATATTTTTTTCCCACGCGAAAACCTCATATATCTTCACAGACCAATATCTTGTTTCCACAAGATAAAAAGTCAAAAGAAGCTGTAATTTATTTCTCTCAATTTCAATCGTAAATTTTAAATTATTTTCTAAACCGGTGTTCTAAACTATTCATCACAAATTATATTTTTACTAAGACTAACTTGTTATTTTAATTTCATATTTTTAAATGATTAATTAAAGCTGTTATCATGGTTTTTATATTTTCAGTGATCTTTTTTATTATTGTTTGCACGTGACGTAAGCATCAGATTATAAATTTAAGCAATTAAAGCGATAGAAAAAATCGGCTTCATCACAAATGACGAAAAATCACTTTTTAACTTGTAACTTTCAAGCAATTAAAGCTATCGAAAAAGTTTAAATACAAAAATTGTTCTTTAGGGTAAGGCGGTAATTCGCCGGATTTGAAGTTTTTTCCTATTTTCAATATTAAAGAAATTATAGGCAAATGAAAATTATAACCCCACCATTTTCACCCCCTTTGAGCTGGATACCCCATCTACGAAATGGACCGAGATTTTTACTGTCCTGACATCATATCCCGAGCTGGTTAAATTTAAATGAAAATTACTCCAGTTATCGTGTTCACAACTTAACATGGGAAAAAGCGTTATACGTACATATATATATATATATATATATAAACTTTTGAACGGAGGGTGGTTTTGGGTTCTAGGGTTCATGATCGGTGAAGATATGAAGAAATTTTTCCGAAGTCGTGTCATGAGAACCATTGCAATAGGTAGATTTCCTATAAGGAATCTACCTAATACTCCAGACTTTTTACATTCAGCTTACATGTGATCAAATTTTGGGACTATTAAGGAATTTTTAACATTTTCTCAGAAAGTTGAAAAATATTTATACAAATTTGGTTCATCGGTCTTTGTCCCCTCACATTTCCGTAAATATTTTAATAAAGTCTTGAAATTGATATACGTTGATTAGATTTGCATTTCACTGGTAAAAGTGTAGTAAGCCGGGTCCATTTTTAACCCTTTCATGGGACAGAAAAATCCTGTACTAGCCTCTCGCTCCTTGCAGGTGGCCATCTGTCCTTTATTTTCTGCGGGTGAGGAAAACCTACCATCCTTGCCTAAAATACCACCAGGCTTCAGCTGAACACAGCTTGGACCGTTTGGGTCTCCTATGGAAAGAAATTTAATCTCCCCTTTTTGTCAACGATTTTCTGAATGTCAACGGATTTTTAGATCTGACCTGACCCCTTCAGACTAAGTTAGAGATTAGAAACAACAACAGATTTGCATTTTCATATTGCAAATGGCCCTATAGTATATAAAACTATACTTTTTGGATCAGAACGAGACTTATACATAAGTCCTTTTGGCTTAATGTGTCAACGTCAATGACACCGTGAGTGATACGGAATTGGTCGCATAACCAATGCTTATCTCCATCAAAAGCGTAAGAAATATAAAGATAAATTTTCAAGGAAAAAAAAAGCCAAAAGGTTTTTAATTAAGAATTTTGTATCTGAACAGACCGCCGCAAAAGCAGAAAATATTGAGATTGAAACACCAGGAATACACACACACACAGATAGAGAGATAAAGAAGAATTCAGGGGTCGCAGTGTTCCTATATTTTTATACGTACGTTTTAATATTTTGTCACCACTATTTTTAAAAAGATTTTTTTCTTGAACGTTTATAATCCTATATTATTATTAAAAAAGTTACTAATCTGAAATTGTTGTGTAGAAATAATAAAATACACGTAAACATATAAAAACGCTGCTATCCCTGTAGCGTTCCTTGAAAAAAAAAAACTTAAATGCGTCAGAAAAGCTGCCGCGCGTATTGATGAGACGACTCTGGACATCGTAAAGAAATTAGAAGACAGAAAAATGCAGTTTTCAGGGCCGTAAATTAGTTTTTACCTATAATTATAATCCTAAAATCAAATCGGAAAAATTGTGCCATCGCTGTAACAAGTGGACTAAGCCAGTCGATATCTGACCGACAGTATTTGTGCTATCCTACTATGGGATACGTTTTCTAGTAAAAAATAATTATACTAGGGTTTTTAGTTTAAGATTCTAGATATCAATTAATATTGAATTTCTGATTATTATTATTATCATTATTATTTTAAATATATATATATATATGTAATTTTTTGTAAAAGATAATATTTATTTCACATTCAAATATTGTACAGCATTCTGAAAAAAATAAACCTCAAAATTAAATATTTTTAACAATTCTACCTTCCCCGAATTTTAAGTGCCCTTCTATTAGCACAGAGGGACCTATTCGGGCTGTTTTGAAAAGAAAGTCAATTTTGTTGGTTATGCATATTTCATAAGAGGCAAGATTCGAAGAAGGCTGCCCAAAAATGTCTCGCGGCGACAAGATATGAGAAATTTGCGCGAGAAGCTACATGTTTTTTCTTTTTTCTTTTTAATCCCCATATTGGTAACTTGTATGGTTACTGATTTTGTTTCGAAATGTATGTCCCCATCTTTTTATTTTCTTTATAAAGTCATCCTTTTGCAATCTGAGAGAGAATTAAAACGTTCTGCATCATTTTTTAGAGAGATTCAGTTCAACAAGAAAAAATTAAAATTTGTCAAATGTTACTTTTAAAATTTGTTAAAATTTTAAAATAAATTAGAGAAAAATGAAGCTTTTGTTTTCCTCTTTTTTCATATAGATCGCAAAAATTGATGATAACCTTTTTCTAATAATTCATCTTTATATATTTTTTTTATTTTATTTTATGGACATACTCCTATTTTAATCAAATAGGAAAAAATAGCCCTTACCATTTGCCTTAGACTATTTTGAATTTTACATAGTAAAAAATAGTCTATTATAGACTTTAGTTTTACAATAAATTAAATTGTTTTCATGAAAGACTTTTTAAAATTATTTTTATTTATTTATTTATTTTCTTAAAAGGGTAATTTTAAAAAATATTAAATCTTTGCAAAAGGAGTACCTATATTAAAATAACGCATTGTATAGCAACTACTATCTTCTTAACAATGAATGCCTTAGTTTCCGGAAAATGAAGCACAGTAAAACCAAACTATAATAAAAGCATTCAACTAAATTATAAGTTAAGAAAAAAAAAAAAAAAAAAAAAAACTTGAAATCATAATAATACTAATAATATTAAAAATAGTATAAATGAAAATAAATTTGAAAAAAAAAAAAAAAAAAAAAAAAAAAAAAAAATTATGATACTTTTCTGTTAAGGGGGTTTGAATACAGGCAGAACAACAATAACAATAATAATAAATTTGGGGTATTGGGGTATTAGGCATTTACCTTTCGAAAAATAAACTAGTCGCGATTCTTCGCAAGGATAGGTTGATTTCTTTCTCCTCATCAAGTAGACGCAATTTTGAAAGAAAATGGCGGCTATAAATTATTAATGGACTTGGTAGAAATGTTGATGTAGGTTATGTACATTTGCAGTTTTAAGCAAATCGGTTCATAAATACCTTTTTATGTGAATTTAAAATTTTCATGTGGCCGGCACTTGAAAATAAGATGGCGCGCAAAGTTGGCAAACAAATATATCATATACATTTATGTGATAAGTCCACTGAACAAAGTTAGTTCGAATTAATTCAGAATCTCAAAAGTCATCGTGTTGAAAAATTAAGTGACTGCCACTTGGATCAAAATGGCAGAGCAAGTTACTCAGTGAATTAATCCAAGATATTTGTAAGATAAGTCCACTGTCCAAATTTGGTTCGAATAAATTCAGTATTTCAAACGTTTTCGCGATAACAAAGTCTTATGTGGCAGCGTTCAAGTGGACGCAACTTGGAAACAAAGCAACATATTCCATATTCACATTATTAGTTCGGTATAATATATTTCGTTGCAACGTACATCATAAAAGCCTTCGGTACTTATGGTCTTTATGTAATTCCTTGAGTATGCATATTAAATTTATTTTAATTTGTTTTTGATGAGGCTAGTACTTACAATAGTTTTAAAATTGACAAAAAAAATGTAAAAGTCCATCTTTTATAGACACTTTTTTTCTCCCTCTCTTATTATAAAAGTACAGTATTTTAAAAAGAATTTAGTTCCACATCCCATTATAATAGGAAACTTGGGAATTCGTGTAAAATTTCAACCTTGTCTTATTTATTTATTTTTTACACATTTTGAGTACAGAGAAATTATATATATATATATATACAGCATTTCTCTGCAGGTTATACAGTTAGTTATTTAATTAGTGTGTTAAATTATGCAGACTTCTATTTCACGAACAAAAAATCGTAAATAGGTCGGGCCAGTTTTAAAATATCACATATGATGCTGGCAAGTCTAACTTGAAAACGTTTTAAGTTGCCGGTAAAAAAGTCATTAACTGAGAAATTCTACTTTGAAAACTTTGTTAGTTATTCGAAATTTACGATTTATTTAACTTGAGAGAATATGGCAAAATTTCACGTAAATATCCATTATAAGGGTTATTTTCATCGTAAAGAAGGGTTATTTTCATCAGTTTTAAAATATCATTTATGATAGCAGCACGGACATTGTTAACTATGAATATGCTATTTTGAAAACTTCCTTTCGAAATTTAGGACTTTCCTAATAAGGTAAAATAGACCATAATTTCACATAATCTTTCATTATTAGAATTATTGCATTGGAAAATGTATGGAGTTGCAGGAAATTTTAAATACAAAACCGTTCTTTACCTTGAATATAGTAAGTCTTGTAATGGAAAATTATGAGAATAAGTACATGGAACTGACAAGTTCACTCTCGCCAATTAGTTATTGAAAACAAACCAATCGTTGATATTTCTTGAATGACCAAAATTGCAATTAATATTCAGTATTTAATAGTCTTAAATTTTAGGCAAAACTTAAAAAAGAAAAAAAAAATCGTACTTCATAATTCAAAATAAGAAATTTTTATGGAAAAGGGATTAATAAACAAACAATTATTTAATTAAAAAAGAAAGAATACGTTATATTTTTTTGTAAAAGCTTTGAAATTAATAATAATAATAATAATAATAATAATAATAAAAAAAAAACAGAAATCCTTTTCGATTGTTTAATAGAAACATACAAATACAAATTAATCTATTTTTTATTGGGATACGTATACACAAGAGTCAGTAACGAAAGGCAAAAAAAGTTTTTAATAAAAGTAAAATAGTAAATAAAGTAAAATAAAATAAAAATAAAAAAGTTAGGAAGTCGAAATCGTCGAAATGACGAGATTTTCATATTTGGTCACATATATATGGTTACAAAGTTGTAAGACATTAAAAAAAAATAAATAATATAAAATTATACAGACACGACATTATTTCATTATTTAAAACATGAAAATCTGACATTGACAGATTTTAATTTAGTGCCAGAGGCCTACTGCTAAACTTGTTAATATCGACAAATTCTTCTTTAGTTAATTCGTGACGATCTAAATTCCATGATAAAGTTTTCATTAAATCAAACCAATGTGTTTCAGCTGCAGATACTGTAACAAATAACGTTGGAAGTCCAAACTGTCTTATAGCTGCAAAACAAAGTTTTTTCTCTTTTTCCCAATGAGGGGGAGGTGTGCCTTGGGGGGGACTCATGTCAAAGGTGTGCCTTGGGGGGACTCATGTCAAAGTTGTACCTTGGGGGGACTCATGTCAAAGGTGGGCCTTGGGGGGACTCATGTCAAAGTTGTACCTTGGCGGGACTCATGTCAAAGTTGTACCTTGGGGGGGACTCATGTCAAAGTTGGGCCTGGGGGGGAGACTCATGTCAAAGTTGTGCCTTGGGGGGACTTCATTCAATAAATCCCCATTCAATAAACCGACTGAAATAGGCCCTTAGCACTATTAAGAGTGACCTATAAAAATTCGACAACGCTGTACCGACTGAAATAGGGGTACCTTGGGGGGGACTCATGTCAAAATTGTGCCTTGGGGGGACTTCATTCAATAAATCCCCATTCAATAAACCGACTGAAATAGGCCTTTAGCACTAATTAAGAGTGACCTATAAAAATTCGACAACTGTACCGACTGAAATAGGCCTCTAGCACTAATAAATAAAATGCCACAGCAATCCCCAAGAACCAAAATGAATTATATATATATATATATAGCTCGACATTGAAAATGCAACACTAAGAAGGAATGATAATAACGGAATGAAATTTGTTGGACACATACATTATAGTAGGAAGAACAATTGATTAAAATTTCAGGAAATTTGGAGTAATATGTACTGAGAAAACAGTACATAAAGCAGCAACCTCTGTGAGCAATAACAGCACATATCTGCCTAGGCATTGAATCGAACAGCCATTGGATGACATGTAGGGGTAGAGCACTTTATGAAGCTTCAACACGATGCCACAATTCATCGATCGAAGTTACTGGTGAGTGGTAGGGGGCCAGTCGCTTTTCAATGATTAAACAGTCATTTTCATTGGTGCGAGATCAGAAGAACGCGCTGGCCAGAGCAACAGTCGAACACATTCTGTATCAAAGAAGGTCTGGACAATGCAAGCAACTTGCGGTCGTGCATTATCTTGCTTAAATTTTGCGCTACGGAGGCCTCGAATACAGGGCAGAGGGGCGGGCCTTAACTCATCAGACATTTAATAGCCGCTGTTCAGAGTGCCAGGAATACGAACACGAAGTAATAGAGACGTGTATCCAATGGAAACCCATAATATCATTGCAAATGATGGACAGTATGACGATGTCGAATCCCAGCTGACAATGTGCATTATTCATAATGCCGTTAAATACGGATAAGGCAATTTTGATGCTGTAAACAGGATTGTGATTTGTCTGAAAAGTGACTTCACGCCATTCCTGCGTCCAGGTTCATCGTTGATCACACATTAATGGCTCCCATATCAGTGATGCAGTTTTGAGGGTAATCAGAATTTTGGTAACCGCATACTGAGTTACCACCTGGATTGATGGTATGTTGTACCATTGGATACACGTCCCGGTCACCTCTTGTTTTCATTCCTGCCACTCTGAATACCAGCCATAACATTTCTGACGAGTTAAGGCCCATAGCTCTGCCCTATGTTCAAGGCCTCCGAAGCCCAATATTTAAGCAGGACAATGCACGACCGCAAGTTGTCTATATTGTCTGAACCTTCATTGATGCCGAATGTGTTCGACTGTTGCTCTGGCCAACGCGTTCTCCTGATCTCGCACCAATGAAAATGACTGTTTAATCGTTGAAAAGCGACTGGCCCCCACCAGTCACCAGTAACATCGATCAATGAATTGTGGCATCGTGTTAAAACTTCATGAAGTGCTCTACCAATACATGCCATCCAATCGCTGTTCGATTCAATGCCTAGGCAACTATGTTCTGTTATTGCTTGCAGAGGTCGCTGCTTTATGTACTGTTTTCTAAGTACATATTACTCCAAATTTCCTGAAAATTTAATCAATTGTTCTTGCTACTATAATGTATGTGTCCAACAAATTTCATTCCGTTAATATCATTCCTTCTTGATGTTGCATTTTCAATGTCGAGCAGTGTATTATGATATTAAAAAGAAAGGAAAATAAATAAATATAACGTAGCACATATATGCCAGTGCGATAAATACCAAAACTAGTTATCTTGCATGAAACATATTTCTAAAATAAAGATTTCGCCCGCACTCCTATTTTAATTAAATTTGGAGTCAGCCTGAATTCCGAGTCGAATTCAACAAAGCAATTTTCATTGGCTTAAACTCGCGAAAGAAATTTGTGGTTGCAAAATCAACAAAGACCGGAGATGAACTGCCCTTCTCTTCTCCCTTAAAATAATAATAAATAAAATAATAAAAATATAATATAAAAAAGTTTTTTTTTTTTTTGGACAAAAAAAAAAAAGTTACTATATAAATGACATGCTTACCAATTCAAATTCAAACTTAACAATCTTGCTTCTTTTTTTAAAAAATATTATTTCATTTTGCACGCGTGCTTTTTATTTCCTAAATCACAATTATTAAGATAAACTTTTTCGATATTGTCCTTTTCGATACTGATTATTATTAATTTTCTTTTCTTAAAAAAAAAAAAAAAAAAAAAAAAAAAAGAGCCGATTTTGATTAAAGGACTATTATTTTATTTATTTATTTATTTTCAAAATATAACATCGCTTTCAAATTATTCAATTATATTTTCGATAAATGTCCAACTATCGTAAACTGGTATCGTAAAAATCCGAAGATTAGGACTAATAGTCTTCAGTCCTAATAAATAAATAAAATTGTATTATAATTTCAAGTAAATGTCATGAAGAATTTTATGAAATATTTCTATTATTATTTCAAACCCATCAAACAATTTTAAATTAAAATTGGATTTGCAAAAATTTTCGATGGATTTACATGTTTTGAGAGGTCCAGAACACGAATTGGTCAGTTTTAGAAAATGTCTGTCTGTCCGTCTGTGTGTGATAAACATTTTCTGACGACTGTATCTTAGGAATTACTGCACAAAATTTTATATGAATTTACATGAAAATTCAAGTTGATTTTAATTAGAGCTCATCAACTTTTGATGCCAATCGCCTAACAGGTGGTGCTGCTGTACAGCGATTTTCATAGTTTAAGGGAAGGCTATATCTCAGGAATTACTGCACAGAATTGCACATAAATTTGCTTTGATGCACCTTGACATAAATAAATTAGTGCCTAACTTTTGGTGCCACTCGCTATACCTTAGATTCTACTGATATAATCAAACAAAATTTGATATGTGAGATGGGCATTTTGTCATGTTATACCGATTCAATTTGGATGCATATCGGCCAAAACGTTGCGCTGCTATGCTGCAATTTTTCCTTAGAACGGGAAGGCTATATCTCAACTTCTATGGCATATAACTGTATGAAACTTGATATGTGATATAACCATTATGAAAATGCATTTTTTAAGATGTTATTTATAGAGAATAAAACTGTCTATTTTTATATTTAGGGTTAGTTTTCTCTAAGATGAAAATTGTCTGTATTCTTCATGGTTTCTACTTTAAGAGCTTCCTGAGTTAAGCGAAAATATATGGAATTTTATGCCCTAATAGCCAACCCCCCCCCTTTTTTTTCACCACGCTTGACATTGTGAGTTTTTTTGTTTTCGTACCATGCTTTTTTCTATGGAATTTTGACACTTTTCCCCCGTGTTTCTAGGGGTTTTTCCCCATGCATTTTACATTCTAAAGTACAGTGGGGATTTCTTAAATCTTTTATGCCCTAAAAATCAGATAATTAGGATAAGGTATTAAAGCGGAGAAGACTAGTCTTCTGGGTGAGGCATTGCATTCTGAGACCGAAACAAGTGACTGGATGAATTCATTACTCTTAATATGAATATGGTGTGCCCTATAGCAGAAATTTATGAGAATATATGATAAAAATTGAGCAAAATCAATGTATACTTTTTTTTTAAAAAAATAACATTTAAAGTGTTTATAACTTAAACAAAAATATTCGAAAATATTAAATAAATTTTCGTATCAGTTAATCTTCGCCTGACAGAATGTCTGCTTTTGCAACCGAATAGAAATGTAAATGTCTATATCAGATATAACGAAAGTATGTATGTGAGTTTTAGAAGCTACTGGTCACTGAAAGAAAAACACGGTGAAAATGAATTAGGACTCAGGTGGAGTTATTGTAACCTCATAGCAATTCTCATTCCAAAGATTGAAACAACACAGAGAAGTCCGTTTTCTTTTCTTCTTCTTCTTCTTCTTCTTCTTCTTCTTTTTTTTTTTTTTTTTTTAATATTTCTATTCTTGGTAACTCATTAGCGTCCTGCTGTTCAAGAAAATAAGGATTGCGTACGGTAGCTGACATATACGCGCCTTCAACATTCGCGGGCTATATGCCGTGCGCTGTTACTAAAATAAATCGTGAACGGCTGGGTTCACGAATTTTATCGATGTTTCATCAAGGAAGATGACATGCTAATAACTTTTATGCATAGATTAAATGCTTATTGCGTAGACTTTAAAGTAATATCATAATTACATATCATTTTTCCCTCTTGAGATAAAGATTTTTTATTAAGAATTCTGTGAAGACACCTGATCCTATTTACTTTTAATGTCATAACGTCAAAGAACTAGGATAGAAGGGCTCTGCTCCTCATATATTTATTCTTCTAAATTTCTATTGTAGTTAATATTATATCCATGATAAGAGCAATGAATTTAGATGATGAAATTATCCGGTCGGAGACTAAAATACTTCACCCACTAGGCTACCCTTGCATCACTTTGATACATTTATTGTATCATAATTTATTGAGTAATTATATTAGTGTCCCTTTTCTATTTCAGTTTTCATGCAATTCCAAGCTATTTTTCGTGCAACAATCTGCAAATTTCTGCGAAACATTTCCTTATACTATCAAGTTATAAAAGTCTTTATTTTCAAATAATTTAGGAAATTTTCAAAGCAGAATTTTTAATTTAATAAACTATAACCAGTACCAGAAATGACATTAAAAATCTAGTGCGATTTCGTTGCGATCTTTCATTCGTGAGGTAATAGCTACCAGACTACTAGACTGAAAAATAATCGATTTTGTGATATTTAAATTCCGCGTATCTTAAAACCTGTAAAAACATAAGAATACTGAGATCGGAAATTTTCACTTATACCAAAATTCCATAAACCTACATCATGAGAGAATAGTAAAAACTTGGATAAAGCTTAGGTGCATTTTACAAAATCAGAAAAATTACGATTATATGCATATAAAGCATAAGTTTTGACGTATCCCGAGACAGGGTCTCTTCTCACTGTGCGTAAAGAATACTGCGATTGTAGAAAATAAGTTATTAGTCATAGAGTTCATTAGTCATAAGTTATTAGTCATAGAGAGATTGAATTTTAGTGTTTCACAGAAATTACCTGAAAGTGAAAACGATAATTATGTAAATAAATAAAAATCTTTGTCTAATCTGTCAACAACTTTGTTTAAACATATCTCTAGTACTTTTTATAATACAATTCAGAAATTTTGTAGATCATCTAATTACGATATAGGTATATTTTATTCCCTGAATATTTTTTGTATGGGACTGTATAAATATTTAAGTTTTGAATCACTTAAAGTTGAATCTCTTGAAATATTTTGTTGATTTTATAATATTCTGTACATTTTTCAGCATTTTTATACTGTACGTATCTAAACTCAATACATGAGGAATTAAAACCGATATCAATTTTTCGAATATCCTGTATATTATATAAATATTTAAGGCAATGAAATTATATCATCATTCAACTCAACTAGCCAAATTAATTGGTATTCGATTTCACGAAATTATACTGTCAGCGTCGCTGTGTTTTACAGGGGGAAATAAACGAGCAAGTAACGAGAATCCTCCTCATTATTATTTGGACAAAAATCGATACGTTATTAATGATTACTTACTCCCCAGAGAAAGAGCAGTTTGTAAATTTGTTAAAATGACCAGTTTTCTGCTGTTTCAAAGGTTGAAATCAATAATATGTGTAAACAATTGTAATCGATAAAAGTTAATTTTGCTTCTGTTATCCACAATATTTATAAAAGTAGATGAAATAATCATTAATGACAAATTACACAGGTCTGAAAAAAAAAATGCATAAAATGTTTCAATTGCTTCTCATAAATTTTTATTCGCTTAAACTGAAAATTACAATAAAAAAGTTCCACCACGTCTATATATATAGGGGAGAGTGGGGATGAATGGGAAGCAGGATGAATGGGACAGTAGCAAAATTTTTAAGTTTTGCATGCACCAGAAACTTCACAATTTTTCTGATATATGGCAGTACTGAGGTTATTCATCAAGTGTAGTTTCAGAGTTGTGCTATCTGTAGAAGGGCAGAAAAAAGGGCAGTGTCTTTTTCTGCTGCCAAAGTAACTTTTACTGATTCAATTAGGTGGTAGTTAGGAAATTAACTATTTGCTTAAAGTTAATATAACTCTTATATGGTGAAAAGGCATAATCTTTTATTGTGTTTATGATATTCAAGAAGAATATTGACAATTGTTGATTTAGCCTATTTCCTGTTTTATATGATCATGTGGTGGTTGGGATGAATGGGACGAATGTGACATTCCCCACTATGTGCAAATTTAAAATTGTACACAAAAATTATGTTAAAACAAATCGTAAATAGATTTTCAATATTTTTATAACCTGTAGTTCAGTAGTTATAACATGAAATTATAAAAATAGCATGGATTTAGAGAAAAATAGATTGAAATTAATTGTTCCGATTTTTGCTTATAATAATAATGATTAAAAAATTTATAAGTTAGAACATTCAGTACTACTTAAATTAATAATATCAATAAAAAATATAAATAAACTAATAATAATTTGATTAAAATCACAATTTCAATCAAGCTAATTAAATATATCCTGGTGATTATTAATGTAATACAGAATAGAATGCTTATTTTCCCCGATCAGTCGGAAACAAAAATTTATCTGGATAATTTGTACTCTATTATAATGATTTATATCTTTCTAGTGTCTTATTTATTTATTTTTAGATTAAATCTTATTAGATTAAATTACCAAAGCCTAGAGCACTAGGAACTGTGCGAACCAAAGGACTTTTGCCTTTCGATGTTAATTTGAGTCAATACATCAGTTTTTGTTAATTTCAGTAAATCCATAGTGTGTAATAAAAATCACATAAACCAATTTAACTTAAAAAATTTATTTAATGTCGATTTTGTTTTCTTTCCTTTGTTAACTTCAGTCCTGTCCCATTCATCCCTACATGTGGGGATGAATGGGACAATGCACATGCATGTAAAAAAATATATATAGATTATTAATTAAAAATGATAACTTTTTATGAAAGTTAGTATGTTTCTTTGTAACTGATTACTGAAACGTGCTTATGAACAATGTTACAAAATTCTGAATTACATATGGTGAACGTTATTAATAAAAACATGAAAAATGTTCCATTCATCCCCATTCTCCCCTATATATGTACACACACACACACACACACATATATATATATATATTAAGGGTATATTTTTAGTTAAATTTCGCAATGAAATGAAAGAATCTGGTATCCTATCATTGTTGAAAAAAAAAAAAAAAAAAAAGGGGGGGGGTGTTTAATAATGGATTCTTATTTTAAAACATTATTTATTAAAATAAATCTAAAAAGGGGTAAAGGATGTGGGAGGAGGAGCAGTAGAAGGGGTGAAAGTGGAAGCGCGTTCTGAGTGATGCCAAAAAAAGTAGAAAAGGATTCACAGGAAAAAATAGTAAACACAGTATGTTAAATATATCATGCAGAAATTATTTGTTTAATTATGAGTAAGAATATTTTTATTATAGTATTATATATATATGTACATAATATATTACATTGCCTATATACAAATAAATATATATAGGTAATTTTTTATTACAAACCTGTGATATTAAAAAAAAAAAAAAGTACGCGATGAGGAAAAATGGAGGTTATTTTTGGGATTCAGCATCCTCAAAAATATAAAGTTTTCCAAAAAAAAAATTTCATGCAGCTGAATTTTTTTTCCCTCAGACCTGTGTTAATAGCTCACAAAATTAGTTTGCATTGGTTTTGCCATGAAAATCTTGTCACCCCTTTCTATGTGAAAACGTAATGACAAACACAGACACAATCTCTTTAAATACTAATGGCGATTTAGACAGATTTTCGAAATTTTTCAGAGTTAATGTTTCATTACACTTGTGATCCGGCGATTTTTCTGTGCTTTTTCTGGCTTTTTGACATTTTTTTTTTCAAGTTTCCCCTGCAAATGTACCATAGTGATGAGGCCTGTACATATGGCAATGAATTAAAGTAGCAGTCACAATCATCCCTACAGATCTATTTGAGAGTAAAAGTAGTCGATCGATAAAGTGGGATAAAATACTTTCCCATATTACGAGAACGAATTATAGAAGCAGACAGTGAAGAATTTCTTTTAATTATGGGTATTGACACCTGTATAAGACAAATCCATATTAGAGCAAAAAAGAATAACTCATGCAATTATGAAAGCACTATAACATGTTTAAAAAAAGAAATAGCAATTGGGGAAAAAACTACTAAATCAGTATGACACGTACACACTTTCTATAGTCAATAGGAGAAAATAGTGGATTCGTAAAAATTCCACTACTTTCCAGTTTTTAACGGTTTTGATACGTTTTAAGATTTCCTAAATGTGTTAAGACCATTTTTATAACGATATCTGTTTATGTCTTTCTCAGTTTGTCAAAAAATTTAATAAAAAACTTTATTTAGTTACATCTTGATATAAATTGGTATTTATGAAATTTTGGTTCATATCACTCAATAGTTGACGCTACTATATATATTGCAATTTCTCCCATTTACGGGAAGGATAATATATCTCAAATTCTATAGTGTATAAAGGCAAAAAACTTTATAAGTAAGAGGATTATTACGAAAAATTATGCTAATTCAATTTAAATGCATATCAGCCGAAAGGTAGCACTGATATGCTTCATATTTTTTTGTTTACTGAAAGTCTGTATCTCAGTTTCTATTGCGTATAATTTTGCTAAAATTGATATAGGAGGGGATAATTACGAAAAGAAAAAATGCTGAGTTAATTTGGTCATATATCTGGCACTGCTTTTACTCCCTTTCTGTGATTTTTCTTCATGGCTATAGATCAGCATCTATTGGCTAAAATTACACCGAAATTAATATGTAAAATTTCTGTTCTAAGGAGCTATGCGGATTAAACCTGCATGTTAACCGATAGTTAGAGCTGTTGTATTAATAATCCAATAAATAATTTCTAAAAAATATTTTGTATTGGAAAATATTGAAGAAAGTCTTCCGATTGCCACAACATTTTAATTTTTTTTAAATTTATACCACACGTTAAAAGTTCG
Organism: Salticus scenicus; assembly: GCA_963930645.1. Lineage (NCBI taxonomy): Eukaryota > Metazoa > Arthropoda > Arachnida > Araneae > Salticidae > Salticus > Salticus scenicus. The sequence goes on along the minus strand of OZ005648.1, from coordinate 405,840,450 downwards.
CTGTTTAGTTTTGATTGCATTTACTTACAGATTTTTTGTTTTCATTTTCTTTTCGCACGTGAGGAAATCCGTTTCTAACCTGTAGGACGCTGTGCCTCAACCTAAAACTGTTATAAATAGGAAATTAAAACGATGTTTGACAAGTTATGCATATTATACGCATTAACCCTATGAAACTAAAAGAGGTTGGTCCCATATCTCATTACTAAAAGCGCTTCTGAAAGTTTATGCGACGAAATTGTTATCTTTCCATTAAAAGTTAATTTTGTTCGTCGATAGCCTGTAGGTTAAAATTTGCAATTCGCGGATCGCTTCGAATATATAGCTATCGATAGATCAACGGCTACAATAAATATAAGTTTAATAACTTAAATGAAGTTGTCAATTCTTCAGATAATATATGTAATATGCGGTCTGAAAAGAAACTGTAAAGTTATTTTTACATAACACTTATATACACTTAGTATATTGTTGTTTTTTGATTACGATTTAAGTAGGAATATTATAGGATTTAAACAGGATATATTCACAATTTATAATGTTCTAAAAAATTAAATTTTTATTTTCTTTTTTTTTTTTTTCTTTCTTTTTATGTTTCGAAAATTACTGCTGAAATGCAGTAATTAGTGCGTTATGGATACCCATTTTTTACTATGAACATCTAATTTTGTATAAAATGTATCAGTTTCTTCACATTGGAATTTTTCTTAAAAACATCTTAAATAATGCAGGTTTTTAGTTTTTTGGGTTTTTTTTTATGATCAAAAGTACAGTAAATATATTAAGTTTTTTTTTTTTTTTTAAATGAATGTATAAATTATTTAATTAATTCAGAAGTTATGACTATTGAAAGGAAATATATATATATAATCAAAATTTCATTATGTAAGGGTACTGTTCAAATTTTAGAAATAATAGCATTTTTTGTTCAAAAGCTCATTGTTCAAATTTAATGATTTTTTTTCTCTAAATTGCTATCGAAATTGATTAAAAGTATGTAAGCTAAATATAAAGAAATATATTTAATTTTTTGTATAATGTGTGTCAGTTTTCAACAAATGGCTCTAGTCAAGTAGTCCTTAAGTAATATGTTGATTATTGTATAATTTTGCATTTCCAGTCACTGTAATATATATAGATGTTTTGTAATAAGTATTTTATAGAGTAAAAGAACGATTTTATTAATTTTGAAAATATTTGTAGAATTTTAAATATTACAAGAGCAATGCTCATAATAATAATAAAAAAATAATTTCATAAATGTATTATTATATTTATAATGTATTGTATTTTTGTAATGTAATTGTAGAGGTTGTATCAATCATACGACGTATTATTCGAACATTAACGTCGCCGTTTTATAGAAAAAAAAATGTTGGAATGCATTAAACGCATATACGCTAAATATAATAAAATGCACTCAACCTCTGTATAAATTTGTGCAATTATTATATAGCTTACAGTTCCAACTAAATACAATTTTTTCTACATTTTAATTTAAAAATGTACACACAATATATTAATTAATTATCGTTACTATTTTATGTTTGATTGGAAATACATAATTTCTTAATTTAGAAACAGTTGTTTTGAAATATTTCAGATATTGTGAAAAGAGAAGCTCAAAATTGTAGAAAATCAATTGATTTTGTAAAGTTTTATTGATTTGGAATATAGTAGCTGACCTTTCGGCATTAGAAAGAAAATCACAGCAGACAGTCGTACATCATCATAAATTATTACTAATTATACATTATTGAAATCACAATGTTTTCTAGAATGTTCAATTTTATATCTTACGAAATATGGGCATTTTTACTAAAAATTTTTTTAACTGCACATTTCCAAGATTTAGCGAAATGTTATTTGCATAATTTACTTGAACTACTTATATGAAAACCCCAAAGAAATATCGTGTATATCCAAAAAATTATGAGAGTTAGAATGAATAGAATTTTGATTCCTCTCAAAATAAAATCTATGAGTGGTTATACCTACATTTTTATTTTTATTTAACCAATGCCCAATCGTAATAAAGCGTTCCTGATTGTAAATAAATATTGACAAAAATCCCTAATCATCTTCCTTTTGTTTCTTTTGAGAGGAACTGAAACTCCGTTTATTCTATGTCTCATTTTTTTTTTTTTTTTTTTTTTTTTTAATTTAAAGGATATTTGTTTGGGATTTTCATATAAGTAGCTCAACATTATTGGCTATTATATTATGCAACAATTTCGCTAAATCTTGCGCATGCGTAGTTAAAAATTATTTAGTAAAACTGCTTATATTTCGTAAGGTTTGCATTCTGATTACTGCAGGTTGTGTCTAAGGTAATATGCCAAGTTTCTCAAAAATGACTTTTCACTGGGTCTAATACTCTATGTGTTACAATTAAAAAAGTGGTATTTTTTTTTTCTTCAAATTTTTAAAGAAACCGTTATATCTCCATGAATATTTGTGGTAGCCTCATAAAAATTTATGCAGATAATGAGAAAATTTTTCATAATTTGGCAAAAATTTGCAGTTTAGGGTTGCCAAAGTTTCGAAGCTCTAACTTCAATAATAAGAGAGATCTGGGATATTCTGGAAAATTCATTACGGGCTCTATTTACGGGCTGAATATTCCTTAAATAAAATGCATTCGTCGATAAGAACCTGCTTATGTCTTTACAAATTACTTTCTACACACAAAAATATCTTCAACTTTCATAACAATATCATTACTACCTCTATCATTAGCTTCTTTTGAAATCTCTGTGATGGTAGGCCATATTTAATGGCCAAAATCTTTGTATTCTTGGTCATTATGAATATAATTTTCCTAAATATCTCCAAAACGGAAAATCATATAAAATCTAAAAAAAGAGATGCAGAACTAGATGTTATAACAAACCTATATACAATATGCAACGTTCTTCATCCAACCGTTTTGGAGTTACACAAGATACATTACAGGCTCTATTTACAGGATGAATACTCATTAAATAAAATGAATTTTTGACAAGAACCTGCTTATGTCTTTAAGCATAATTCTGTACATGCAAAAATGTCTTCAACATTCATAATAGTGTCATTACTGGCTCTATCATTAGATTTTTTTTAAATCTCTATGATGGTATGTCATATATAATGGCCAAAACCTTTGTATTTTTGGTCATTATGAACCTAATTTTCCTAAATATTCCAAAAACAGAAAAACTAAAAGTCTCCAAAAAGGGAGGTGCACAACTAGATGCTATAACAAACCTATATACCAATTTGCAATGTTCTATGTCCAACAGTTTTTGAGTTATGCGACTATGGTATGAATAATTGCAAGATAAAAAGAACTTTTTATATACCGTGCTTTTAAATTTTCTGTTGAATAATATAAATGCTACGGAAGGCAGCTGGGACCCGAAATAATTGGCTAGAAGTCCTTAAAAAAATGCACTGTCACCGTGTTCTGAGCTATTCTGAAAATTTCAAATGTCTAGCTAGTCGGGAACTTACATGATTGTTGAATCATATAAACGCTACCGAAGGCAGCGGGGACACGAAGAAATTGGCTGAAAGTATTAAAAAAATGCTTTGTCATCGTATTTTGAGCTATTATAAAAGTTTCAAATTGCTAGCTAGTCGGGAAGTTAGTTAAATAAATTTTCTGTCGAATCATATAAACGCTGCCGAAGGCAGCAGGGATCCAAGACAGTTGGCTAAAAATATTTAAAAAATGCATTATCACCGTGTTCTGAGCTTTTCTGAAAGTTTCAAATCTCCAGCTAGTCGGGAAGTTAGTTAAAAGTCGATTCCAAGATTTGTACTGGTAATGCAGCCGAAGGCAGCAGGGAACCGAAACAGTTGGCTAAAAGTATTCCAAAAATGCATTTTCACAGTGTTCGGAACAATTCTGAATGTTTCAAATGTCTAGCTAGTCAGGAAATTAGCTAAATAAATTTTCTGTTGAAACGCTGCCGAAGGCAGCAGGGACCCAAAACAGTTGGCTAAAAATATTTAAAAAATGCATTGTCACCGTCTTCTGAGCTTTTCTGAAAGTTTCAAATGTCTAGTTAGTCGGGAAGTTAGTTAAAAATCGATTGCAAGATTTGCACAGGTAACGCTGCCGAAGGCAGCAGGGACCCGTAACAGTTGGCTAAAAGTATTAAAAAAATGCGTTTTCATCGTGTTCTGAACTATTGTGAAAGTTTCAAATGTCTAGCTAGTCGGGAAGTTAGTTAAATAAATTTTCTGTTGTATTATATAAACGCTGCTTAAGGCCGCAGGGATCCGAAACAGTTGGCTAAAAGTATTAAAAAAATGCATTGTCAACGTGTTTTGAGCTTTTCGGAAAGTTTAAAATGTCTAGCTAGTCGGAGAGTTAGTAAAAAATCGATTGCAAGATTTGTCTAAACTGTTTTTGAGTTATTACCGTTTATTGATACATTATGGCCAAAACCTTTGTATTTTCGGTCTGAATCGAATGAGCATATGACGCTGCAGCGCATCTTAATTCCGTAATTGGCAGAATATTAAAAAAGATAAATTTTGATTCCAGGTCATAAATTCTTTGATAATTCCATTCCGTCTACTTAGATAAATAGTAACCATGCGTCGCATACAGGTGCGCAAAAAATATGCGCAGATGTTAGTATTTGAGAGAGGTGTGTAGTTGGGCTCGAAGAAGCCGGTTGGTCTAATGTGCGAGTTGTTTGACAATTGTACAGAAGATATGCCACTATTATATGATACTGGCAGGAATGGTTGAACCGTGGCCGAACACAACGTCAGGGAAGAAGCGATCGACGCAGAGAGAGGACAGAACTTGGGAACGGATTAATTGTCAGAACGTACTGAAAGCCACAAATTCTTCATTAGCATTGATCTTACGGGCAACTGGTACTTCAGTGACTTCAAAAGCCATTAAGGCGGCTCAGAGAAACGTGGTTGAGCTCACGGAGCTCCTTGTGCGGATTGCTATTAATCTTTGTATATCGACAAGCACATTTGCAGTGATATCGGGAATGTTCGAACTGGAATGTCACTGAATGGAATAGAATTGTCTTCAGTAATGAGTCTCATTCCGATTTGAGCCTCGATGACCAGCGAAGATGCGTCTGGAGACGCCCCGAAAGAGGGGGGGGGATGCCAACCTGACTGTCGCCAGCCATAAGGCTCGACAGCGAGGAGTGATGGTCTGGGGTATCATTTCATTTCATAGCAGGACCCTTTTGGTTATCATCTGTGGCCCCTTTACAGCACAGCGGTACGTCGGTGAGATTCTACGTCCCCTTGTGTTTAACTTCATATCACGCTATCCTAATGCCCGCCCGCGCACAGAGATAGTTTCCAGTTTCCACTGCTTGTTTTCTTGCTAGTCTAACATTATTTTGGCCAGCAAATTCTCCAGATCTCTCTCCGACTGAGGACGCTTTCAGCATCATGAAAAGGATCCTACAACCAACTCGGAATTTTGCCAATCTAACAAACCAATTGGACAGAATTTGACACGATATCTCGCAGGAGTACATCTGCCAGATCTATCAATTGCCAAGCCAAATAACTGATTACATATAAGGGCCAGAAGTGGACCAACATGTTACTGACTTGTTTAGTTTGTGAGGCCCTTTCTCTTGATTAAATCATTCAGATTTTATGAAACTGTAATCATTTATTTTTCTCCATATATACATCACATCTACCAACTTTCGTACCATTTGGATAACTCCTTCTTCGGGAGTCTTTTTTTTTCTTTGTTATAGAGTGTGTTATACCCTTTTTTTAGTAACCATTTAATAATATTTGCAGTTTGGCTGTGCTATACTTTTGAAATTTAGCACTTTACTAATAATTAAATATTTCGTATATATTACATTAAACGTTCGTATATATTACAATTCGTAAAAAGTTTCGTATATATTACAATTAAATATTAGTTTAATATTACTTAACAGGTAATATTAAACTAATGTTACCTGTTAAGAGATTCAATAAAAGTGTTTTCTGAAAAAATATTAACATTTTCCTCAAAATTGATATTAAATTATAAATATTCTCAGTGTAAAGCTAATGATTTCAATATTGGAAGAAAATAAAAAATATCCTTTATTTCATATTAAACTTAATTGCAATAAATACTCGACTTCGAGAAAAACACAATGTACGAATCAATAAATAATGATTTAAAAAAAAAAAAAAAAAAAAAAAAAATCACCATTATTGTCAGTCAGTCTCATAGTAATTGATTGTCTCGTAGGGAATTGAACCCGAAAGACTTCATTTTGTATCCCTTTTGAAAAATTGTTCAGATTTTGAATGGAGACACAAGAACCCACAATCCATGATTTGTTGCCATTCGCTGTGTTATTATTCTGTCAGTAGTAAGCTCTAAATGAGATTTATTGTTGTTGTTTGGGAGTGCTTCTTTCTGGGAGCCTCATTACATAATCCAAAAAGCTTTCGCTGTGCTTCCAACAAGGATTCATACATCATGGGAACTTGCTACAACTAAATTACGTCAGCAGCACACACACAGTTAGTCGTGCTCGGGTTGTGCCGTTTAATTCCTTCATCTGTTACCGTTTCGTATGGTATTATTAACGTACGATTAGAGTTTATCAAACTGACTCGAATATTTATTTCATTTTTGTGGCCTATGATTTCACAATTAAAGCGTTGCCCATTCTGGCAATCAGAATGCAAGACCGTAACTAACCACTAATTGCAGCTATCCTTTTTTTATTTTTTCGGGGTTCACACAAGGGAAATCCATTTATAATACCATCCGATGCCTGTCAATGGGTGAGACTTGCCGGTCCATTTGCATAACGAAGAATCCATTGTCTGTATCAGATCCTGTTTCTACGTTAAAAAGCTCGTCCATTACCAACAGGCTGTCACAAGTCTATGAATTATCCAAAACGCGATATCTTAATTTCACGTTGTAATTATGACTGATGTCTTAGGAGGAAAGGGAGATGCTTAATGCTATTTATTAATTGACTGAAACGATTATATATAACTTTTTTTTTTTTTTTTTATAACAGATTTTTTTTTTTTATTTCATGAAATAAATACTGTATTAGAATACAGCGAAGATGAAATTTCTCAACTTATATTTCCAACTTTGGCATTTTCAATAAAGTTCAAAAGTGTTTATGAATTTTTTTCTTGTGTGTTTGCCCTCCAAAATTCGTAAATATTTTTTAAATGACTTAAAACTGGTATGTTTTATTTAATTTCATTGTGTTATCTTCCCAGGAAATAGTATAAATAGCACGACTGGCATGTGTACAAGGACGACCAGTATCCGCGTTTGTAATGATCGATAGATGGCGCTTTTTCAGCTTTTGTTGTTAGTAAATATTATAGCCACGTGTATTTATTATTGTTCTTTTTGTTATTCTACTTAATATTCGTACTATAATTTCTCCGCCTTTTACATCATGGAAAATTGATTGCTTTTGGAAAAAAATATTTCAGTTTATTCAAAGTTCGATCGGAAGTAGATTTTTAACTGAAGTTGAACAAATATTAGTTTCAAATCATCTGATTAATTCTTTACTTCCATTAGCCGAAGCAACTGAAATTTTAAATTTGTCATTTGGAAATAAATGGAAGCTTAATTCTGGATTTCTTGATCCTTTGGAGTTACACTGTAGCACACAACAGTATGTGTTATATTTTTTACCGGATTTATTCATTTTTATTTAATAAATATATGTGAAACCAAACATTGACAAGCAATGGCGGCTTAATGAAGCCGAAATAAAGCATGTTAATTGTAATTTCATCTTAGTCCACCAGATGGAGAGCATTTCATTACAATCGCGGATAATACGTTCAATGAGAGGCGTTCCTATAAAGCAAATTTCAATACATATTTTTCTGCTCAAAATAATGAAATTAACATTACTATCCCCCCCCCCCCCCCAAAAAAAAAAAAAATAAAAATAAAAATAAAATAAAAATAAAAATAAATAAATAAATAAATAAATAAAAATAAATAAATAAATAAATAAATAAATAAATACTAATGGTAATATTAATCCAGTTAATTTGTAAAGCACGAAAACATTAAACATTTGTTTAGCCCTATAACGATATGTTTGCAATTAGATATAATTTTTTTTTTTTTTTTTTTTTTTTAATGTACTGCATCTGTTTCAAACATTTCATAAAATATAAATTAAAAAACTGGTGTAAAATAAATATTTAAACCTTAAATTTTCTTCACACACCATAAAATTAAGGCTTTCACTGCCAGTTTCGCAAGGATGAGGCATTTCTTCTTCAGGTTCAAGAAACACGTGCTACTACTTCGGAGGCAAAAAGCAGGAGAAAAGCCAAGAGAGGAAGAGCAGCGCAACAAGCCAATATGAAAACAGAATGCAACAATCAATGAGAAGGGGAAAGAATCAAGAAACAAGACACAAGAGAAACAATATATATATATATATATATATATATATCTGTATATATATATAAATTACGTGTCACGATGTTTGTCCGCGATAAACTCCTAAACTAAGGAACAGATTTTAATGAAATTTTGCACACTGTGTGCAGTTTGGTCCACTTTGAGATATAGGATAGTTTTTATCTCAATCTATTGTCACAATATTTTTTTATTGCAATTATTTGTTAATTGTAGACCTTTGTTACAGTTCCTCCAAAATATCTGTGAGTTCCATAAGTTTAATTGTTGCCAAAAAAAAAATAAATAAAAAAATAAAAAAATCACGAGTTCATTTTCTTTCGACATAAAAATAAATACATTTAATCAAACGTGAACGTTAAAAAATTATAAAAAGTTAAATTATGCATCTCACGAAAATTGACGTCATAATCAATTTAAAGATTTTATACACATTGATAAAGTGCTAATGTCGTTCTATCAGATATAGTAATATATATAGATCTATCTTCCCCATGTTATCGTACAAAGATTTTTGATGCCGAAATAATGTATCTGGAGCTTTTCATTCACATTTAGTAAATAAATTATTCACAAATTTTATTTTTTGAAATATTCATATGTATTCCCGTGTGTATTCACTCGGGAAAAGACGGCCATATTTTGGTAAAAACGTCGTCTTTTCCCAAGAGAAAAGGAATCATTTTTTTTCTCCCGAATGATCACTCTCTATATACTGTAATATATCTATGAGTTCTATACGCAAGCGAAGCATAACTCACTGACCGTCTGTGTAGCCAAGAAAAATATTTCCTATGTTAATCGCCCATTGGATTTTTTGTAAAAATTTATTAAAAATCGAGGAAATTTATTTCCCGATTTCAATCCTTATATTTGGTTATAGAATATAGATATGTATTAGTTATCGCGTGCGTTAGATTGAGTTATTTTGCTGTCAAATTGGCAAAATTTTAATTTTAAATTTCTAAACTCTGTCGTCCTTGGCGTTTTTTTTTTTTTTTTTTTTTGTATTTGGCGATCCCAAGCGTAACACGAAAATATACATGCCAGTTATATGTATTGTACGAAATGTAATATGTATTATTCATTGTACGTATGTATGGCATGTAATATGTATTGTACGAAATATTGTTTTTTATTATTCATTACTCTTTTAATATTAGTTGTTAAAATAACCATGATTTTTGAAAGGAATTAAATATTTTCGCCAGATAATTTGGCGATATTCTTTTCTTCGCCAAGGATGACAGAAATGAAATCTATTCCGCTGCAAGATATTACTATCTTATATCCGATATTTTATTTAGACATTTGAAAACAAATTTGACTTCAAACTATGATAGAATATTTATCATTTTTCTTTTAATTAGTATATTATTAGTATATTAAAATTGAAAAGCATGGTATATAAAAAGTTTTTTTTTTTTTTTATCTTATAATTATTCTTATCTTAATCCTCAATGTTTCCCACCTTTATTAACTTGAATTTACTATTAAAAATTTAACATACTCAAAACCTTTTCATCACTTCGTTAAAATATACTAAACTTTTCCAAAATCTTTTTCTATTTAAAATGATACATGTATTTACTTTAAGTGTCCAATATTTCATAAGATGTCCTATTTTAAAGTTTTAAAATACTTATCAAATTTACTTATTTTTCTGGTTTAGCCATATTGTTTTCCTCTTTATAACTATAGCTGTTGCCATCTTTAAAATATTTAAAATGATGAGGTCATTTTATAGTAAAATTATCCATTATAGCATATATTATATTTCACTCCTCCATAAAAATTGATTTTAAAATCGTCTGCTTCTTTTATACTTTTATTTTAATAAAATTTTAATAGAATTTAATTTATATATTAGTCATTATCCGCGACTGTAATGAAATGCTCGCCCTCTGGTGGGTTAAGGGGAAATTACAATAAACATGCTTTAATTCGAATTCCATCAAGCCGCCATTGCTAGCCGATGTTTAGTTTCGCATGTATTTATTGAATAAAAATGAATAAATCCGGTAAAAAAAGATAACACATACTGTTGTGTGCTCCAGTGTAACTCCAAAGGACCAAGAAATCCAGAATTAAGCTTCCATTTATTTCCAAATGACAAATTTAAAATTTCAGTTGCTTCGGCTAATGGAAGTAAAGAATTAATCAGATGATTTGAAACTAATATTTTCAGCTTCAGTTAAATATCTACTTTCGATCGAACTTTGAATAAACTGAATTATTTTTTTCCAAAAGAAATCAATTTTCCATGATGTAATGGCGGAGAAATTACAGTACGAATATTAAGTAGAATAACAAAAAGAACAAAAATAGATACACGTGGCTGTAATATTTACTAACAACAAGAGCTGAAAAAGCGTCATCTATCGATCATTACAAACGCGGATAGCATTTTTATCCTAAGTAGCATTAGAAATAATATATATCACTTCTCCATTAAAATTTATAAGACCCCACAATAAAATTAATTTGTGCTTAAAATAAACTCTACGAAAATTTTTATCAATCGCTTCCAAATTTTGACCTAAGGTTCAAATCTCAATCCTGTGGGTATTTACATCAGCTACAACGTCTTCGTCTTTATTCGTAAATAATAATTTGACTGTATTAAATAGTTTACTGCAATATAATTCAACGTATAACTTAGTCACAGCAACGCGTGACCGGGTCTGGTAGTATATATATATATATTCCCCCTTCCCGTCCCATTTTTGTTTCTGTTTCTTTTGATAGGCTTAAACAGGAATTCTGAGCGTCCGCCGTGAAATTAAGACTATTATTATTAAAAATACTGCAACGGCATGTACCTATACAGTATACTATCTTATTATAGACATTTCTTTTTACAGTTTGAAATCGTATAGCAGAGTATAACGCAGAATGACAAAAAGACAAAATGTTCATAATAAAGAAGTAAGTCTCTTTAAATAAAAAGCCAGGAATATTTTCATGTTGTTTTCTCAATTGAAAACAGCAAGATAATTCAAGAAACTCTTTGATAATTTAAGAAATTGACTAAAAATATGTAATAAAAAAATAAAATAAAATAAAATAAAATAAAATAAAAATAAAAAACATTTGAAGTCTTTTATTAAAGAGTGTAATATTGATTCTGGCTTTTAGGGAACGGTGAACATTATTAATCTCTTTCTTAAATTAAGAAAGTTTGCGTACATGTACATTAGTACATAAAAATACTAAACAGATTAAAATTTCTTAAAAAATATTTAAATTCGAAAGTAAATTAAAAAAATTAGTTTTCTTGTAGGATATTTCTCCTTCATTTTTCAACTTTGCTTATTTTAAACAATATTCTAAAAAATATAGTGAAGACACACCTTATAGACCTTCAAAAACATCCATGACTCCATTTTAGTTTTCATCTTATTTGGACTGTGAAACACCACTTAAAATTTGAAAAACCCAAGATTCAAATTCAGACATAATAAATTATTTTTCGTAAATTAACTAGTTTGTGGATTCACAAAGTAATACACAAATAAGTTCAGAATATATATGTACTTGCACAAAGATAACATGAAATTCAAGATAGTAATCTAAAAATTAGCGAAATTGGAATATTTTAAAAATCTCACCCCCAATAAAAATTAAATTAAATGGATAAAATTTGAAACTTTACTTATTTAATTTAAATAGTTTTTAGGCAATTTTAATACGCATAATATTGCTACATTTTAATATATACATGTATGAAAAATTTCTTAATATTAAGATTGTAATTTACAAATGATATTTGTAATGTTCACGTCTCTTTAAAAATATTATAAACAGAAATGAAGGCGGAGACATTCTTTTCGGAACATTTTACCTGGATAGCAGAATTATTATAAAATGAAAGGATTAATGCAACCTATGATTCTTAAACCTAGCCATGTGAGATTGTCAAATAAGGAATAATATGGGCGGAGCCATCATTGACAGTTCAGAAAAGATCGTTTATCTGGATAAGACTATAAAATTTTTCAGGGTATGAAACTTATCGTCTAAAAAATAACTATTAACTTTAAATACAAACAACAATACCTCCCCCCCCCCCAAAAAAAAAAAAAAAAAAAAAAAAAATCAGCTTCATAATCCATAACTGAAGCTGTAGCTCTATGCATAATTTACAGGTATTTTGACGAGGAAAATTGCGATACACTTTACACGTAACATCGTAATTCAGTAGCCTTGAACGTCGAATTCAGTTTTGTTTCGACGTGGTTCAAATATCAATTAGAAATATTTGATACGATTTTACAAAGAATTAGGAATGTCTTAGTCATATTACACGCTTATTATTATTGTTTTTGAAGTTATTAGTGGAAAGCGCTTCCGACATCGAAGTGCACTTTTTGTATGATTGAATTTTATAATAGTTAATTATCACAAGTAAGGAACAGTTGAAAGTAATTTAAATGAATCACCATGACGTTTTGATGCATCAGAATGAGCTGTTACCACGTGGAAAAAAAAAATTAAAATGAGCATCTAGCGTATCATTTTAAAGACACCTATCTTAACTAAACCAGAGTCTTCTCGCCAAAATAAGCAGACAACGTTGTCAAGCAAGATGTATCATGCTTATGCCGTTTTGATGAGCTTATGTTCTTTATGATAAGGTAACTGTCAAGTAAAACTGAACAGTATCACTGACGTAATTCATCACTGAAACTGATCCATACAAGCGCTATCCATCACAATAAATTCCAGCAATAACGTTTTATCGCCGTTTGGTATCGATGAAATGCTGGACTGCTCTTTGAGTGGTTTCCAATATCGACGACTTTATCGTCAATGGCATCGACAAAGTTGTAAGAACGGTTTCGTGTATCAACAACAGAGTTTTATCTGTGGATCATACGATACACCTAAGATAACGATAGGTAACTCAGGGCGAAAGAATTTCCAGATTTATATTTTTCTTTTTCTTTGTTTTTATCAGCCTTCAAATTAGGTGAGGAGTGGTGTGGTATTTGATATCACATCATTAGGCTTTCTCCTAACAATTGTACACCAAACAAGTGGCAGATATCATTAAATCGGCCACACTCCATCTATTATTTTATGCCTCTCAGCAATAAAGCTAAAACTCTAATGACGATAATTTATGACTTATTTATTAAAATAAGCTCAGGTGGCGGAAATAAAAGCAATTCATTTTCTCAAACACTTAATTAACATTAAAATGTATTAGATTCTCATACCAATGAATAAATAAAAAATAATACATAAAAAAATATTTTAATTATCCTCCTTATTCTTGTAAACGTTTAATATTGCTCAGATTTTTCGACTTTGTTCTGGTTCCCTTGATTTCTATTTCATCTAAATGTGAATTTTAAATATATATATATATTACATTAAAAAAAAAATTTAATAAAAAATGTCCATTGAGTTAAAATGGACACTACAATTAAGAAATGATGTACAAAGCATTGTGCATAAAAAGATTCAGTGATATCACAAAACAGAAAATTGTCTTAAACTACTTTTCAATGTCTCGACATAAAATAGAGAAGAACAATAGATCGTTTTTCGGTGTTGTACACAGATTACGAATTAAAACTGATGGTTACTTTAAAAAATGCATTTACATATTAATTGGCGAATAATATGCCAAAAACTTTGTTTGAATTTGAATATCACTAAGATGATTACTAAGCGAATCATATTAAAACTTCAGGACTGTACGAAACATGTTTTGCTTCATACATTTCAGTGAACATTTTGCCCCGAAAGCAAAAGAGAAACTACTAAAACTAGTATGATGTAGCCACCACATGACTTTCTTCTATATAATTTTACACAAAATTCATTGAATAAAAATTATTTATTAAATTATTAAATTATTTTCCTTTATAAATGCAGACGATTTTTATCTAACAGATTTATATCACTAAATGCCAAAAGAAAGTCAATTTTTTGCCAATATAAAAAAGAATACGATTTATTTATTTATTTATTTATTTTTTGTTAAAAGATAAAAAAAAAATTCTATAATTTTGTTTTAAATTATCACAGATCTATAGTTCAACCATTCATTTTAAAGATATTGACGAGATCTTTCGAAAGACACCAATATCGAAAATTTACTCACCCTGGGGGTACTTCCCCCCAGGGGGGAAAGCGATGCTCCCACATGCACAATTTTTTTCTAGTTAACTCCTACTATTATAAATAGTTCATATTAATTTTACAATCACACGTTTAAAATATCTCTCATTATGTACATTTATCCTATACTGCCATGTTAAAAAATGTAGAAAAAATGCGATCACAGTGCCACCTGCTGAGCAATTGTTCCCCAAATCTAACCAGCACCAGTTTATGTTAGAGTACAACTAAATACCAAGTTTGGTTAAATTTCGTTCATTGGTTCGTGAGTTACAGCGTCCACAAAATTTGCGACACACACAGAGACTGACAGACAGACAGACATTTTCTAAAAACAGTCGAATCGAATGATTACTCCAGTACTTATTGGGATATTTGACAAAACGTCTAAAATCGATCCGGTCATTTATGGAAAAGTAGTGTATCTCTCAGACTTTTATAGGATATGAGTTTGAAATGGTGCACATAATCTTATTAAGGACTCATTAGCAATTTTTTTTTTGTATGAAGGTTGTACAAAAATTTAAAAATTATGTTTCTTTAAACAAAATCTCCTGAAATTCTTAACAGATTTGATAAAATTCTATACTCTTTTTAAGCGTCCTTGTGATTTGCTATATACAGGGTGGCTGAAATGTTTGGGCAATTGTATTTGTACGGTTTTCTGTCATTCTCATTTGTGGATTTACGTCGCTTTGAACAATTTTAATGAATTTCTCATGTAATTTCAGTCCAGGAAATCTTTAATTTATTTGTTTTATTTCCGATACGCTTACATTATGAGTCGTGAGCCGCTACTTTAGAATGTAGAAAAAGAGGGGGGAAAAGCTAAAAAACCCATAGAAATAGCATGGGAAAAAAAACAAAAAAACTCACAATGTCAAGTGTGTTTAAAAAAAAAAAAAAAAAAAAAAAAGGCTCACACCGGAAGTAATACGAGGGCAAAATTCACTAGAAAAAGACATCGAAGAGCGGGAATCGGGGGGGCTGGGGCATGGGTCCTATCGTCCAGGATTAATACGTCTCGCTCATTATGGCTTAATGTGGATTTGTCGCCAAATCCACAACTGCCGTCTGTGAAAAGCTTTTTCGGGGTTTTGGGGGCAAGGACATTTAGCCAACAAAGTCTCCGGATATCAATCCAATGGATTATTCAGTGTGGTCCATCCTAGAGCAAAAAGTTTCGGCTACACGATACGCTAATGTAGAAGTGTTCAAAACAGCTCTGACACGAGCCTGGGATGAAATTACGGCGGAACACTGTGCGACCATCATCGGTAATTTTCCAAAGAGACTACGCAAATGTATTGAGGCTCCTGGAGGTAATTTTGAGCATTTGTTTAAAAGTTTTTGTTCTAATTTATTGTTATTAAATGAATAAAAGTTATTATTCGTTCAGTTGTGTAGATTCATTTGTTTATGCAATAATTTTACACTGGTGAAATATTTAAAATTATTGCCCGATTTTTTCATCCACCTTGTATATCTAAGATCAGAAATGAAGGAATTAGAGCCAATATCAAGGTTTTTCAGATCATTTTAAAATCGGATTGCACCTGGGTTTTTCCATGGATCAAATCATTAAATTTCTTTTTGAAAAAAAATAAAGTAAATAAATAAATAAATAAATAATAATGATAATAATTAAATGTAGTGCATTCTTTGTTTTGCTGATATTTATCTATCGTAATTAAATAATAATAATAATGATAAAAATAAAGATCAATCATAAGTGAAAATTATTTTTTTTACTTAACATTTTACAAACTGGGGTTGATAAGAAAGAATCCTCAATTAATTAAAACTTAGAGTAATGATATTTGATCTATTTAATCAAAGAAAATTGTGGCATTTTGTTTCTCTTTGAAAGTAATGATGCTAAATAAATAAGAAGCTTCATATGCAATCGCAAGATTTAATCGAAATTTTCCGAGAAAAGTTGTATAACCTGGCAGACCTGCATTAACTGTATCGAGTTCTTATATCTGTATATATATATAAATTACGTGTCACGATGTTTGTCCGGGGTAAACTCCTAAACTAAGGAACCGATTTTAATGAAATTTTGCACACTGTGTGCAGTTTGGTCCAACTTGAGAGATAGGATAGTTTTTATCTCAATTTATTGTCACAATATTGTTTTATTGCAATTATTTGTTAATTATAGACCTTCATTAAAGTTGCTCCAAAATATCTGTGAGTTCCATTAATTTAATTGTTGCCAAAAAAAAAAAAAAAAAAAATACGAGTTCATTTTCTTTCGACATAAAAATAAATACATTTAATCAAACGTGAACGTTAAAAAATTATAAAAAGTTAAATTATGCATCTCACGAAAATTGACGTCATAATCAATTTAAAGATTTTATACACATTGATAAAGTGCTAATGTAGTTCTATCATAGATATAGTAATATATATAGATCTCTCATCCCCATGTTATCGTACAAAGATTTTTGATGCCGAAAAAAAAAAAAAATAAATAAATAAAAGCTTTGGAAATAGCCATTAAGTGGTATTGAAAAAAAAAAAAAAAAAAAAGAAAAAAAAAAAAAAAAGAAAGAAAGAAAGAAAGATAGAAATATGAATTTGAAACTGTATCTGGAGTCTTCCATTCCCCTTTAGCAAATAAATTATTCATAAATTTTATTTGTTAAAATATTAGTATGTATTCCCGTGTGTATTCACTCGGGGAAAGACGGCCATATTTTGGTAAAAACGTCGTCTTTTCCCAAATGAAAAGGAATAACTTTTTTCTCCCCAATGATCACTCTATTCTATATATGCTATACTATATCTATGAGTTCTATACGCAAGCGAAGTGTGACTCACTGACCGTCTATGCAGCCAAGAAAAAGATTTCCTATGCTAATTGCCCACTGGATTTTTTGTAAGAAATTATTAAAAATCGAGGAAATTTATTTCCCGATTTTAATCCTTATATTTGGGTATAGATATGTATTAGTTATCGCGGGCGTTAGATTGAATTATTTTGCTGTCAAATTGACAAAATTTTAATTTTAAATTTCAAAACTCTGTCGCCCTTGGCTTTTTTTATTATTCTTATTTGGCGATCAAAAGCGTAACACGGAAATATACATGCCAGATGTATGCATTGTACGAAATGTAATATGTATTATTCATTGTACGTATGTATGACATGTAATATGTATTGTACGAAATATTGTTTCATATTATTCATTACTCTTTTAATATAAGTTGTTAAAATAACCATGATTTTTGAAAGGAATTAAATATTTTCGCCAGATAATTTGGCGATATTCTTTTTTTTTCGCCAAGGATGACAGAAATGAAATCTATTCCACTGCAAAATATTAGTATCTTACATCAGATATTTTATTTAGACATTTGAAAACAAATTTAACTTCAAACTATGATAGAATATTTATCATTTTCCTTTTAATTAGTATATTATTAGTATATTAAAATTTAAAAGCATGGTATATAAAAAGTTTTTTTTTTTTTTTTTTTTTTTTTATCTTATAATTATTCTTATCTTAATCCTCAATGTTTCCCATCTTTATTAACTTGAATTTACTATTAAAATTTTAACATACTCAAAAACTTCTCATCACTTCGTTAAAATACACTAAACTTTTCCAAAATCTTTTTCTATTTAAAATGATACATGTATTTACTTTAAATGTCCAATATTTCATAAGATTTCCAATTTTAAAGTTTTAAAATATTTATCAAATTTACTTATTTTTCTGGTTTAGCCTTATTGTTTTCCTTTTTATAACTACAGCTGTTGCCCTCTTTAAAATATTTAAAATGATGAGGTCATTTTATAGTAAAATTATCCATTATAGCATATATTATATTTCACTCCTCCATAAAAATTGATTTTAAAACCGTCTGTTTCTTTTATACTTTTATTTTAATAGAATTTTAATAGAATTTAATTTATATATTAGTCATTTTAGCAATTTTATCCAAAGTAGCATTAGAAATAATATATATCCCTTCTCCATTAAAATTTATAGGACCCTACAATAAAATTAATTTGTGCTTAATATCAACACTACGAAAATTTTTATCAATCGCTTCCAAATTTTGACCTAAGTTTCAAATCTCAACCCTGTGGGTTTTTACATCGGCTACAACGTTTTCGTCTTTGTTCGTAAATAATAATTTGACTGTACTAAATAGTTTACAGCTGTATAATTCAACGTATAACTTAGTCACAGCAACGCGTGGCCGGGTCTGCTAGTAGAACTATATAAAACATTGCCGAAACATTAAAACATGTACTTATACAACATCTAAAATTAAAAGGGAGTATTTTAATGCGATAGATTTTTTGCTATAAGGTCATTGTGCCTAAATGCGATAACCCATAAATGCGACAAAGTGCTTCTACTGAAAATCTAAATGCATAAATCGCATACTTATGAATCATAATGGAACATACACATTTCAAGAATGGTTCGCGAAACTTTTCATTAAATTTTAAAGGTTTTTTCTAGTAGAATTTTCTTTTGCAGTAAATATTGTTCATTATGGCTTTCCGCCGTCTTTTCCTAATTGCGATGAAATATTTTCAAATAGTAACTGTAATTTTATCCTTTTATTTTTCAAGGTCAAATAACCACTGTTACGTCATGTGCTTGAATACCCTTTAAACCTATCAGAAGAAAATTAAAGAAAATACTACAAATTTTTAAAAAGAGGGGTTTAAAATTTTTTATCGCATTTAAAGGTCTGTTTACACCATATTCCTAAATGCGACAAATTTTATTCCTTAAATGCGGAGAGTTTTACAGTTGATATATAAAGGTAACTTTAAGCATTTTTTCCTTTTTAACACTTTTCAACAAGGTTTACAAGTGACTTCGGTTTGTCTGTCTGTCTGTCCGTCTGTCTGCCTGTCTGTCCGTCCGTCTGTCTGTCCGCGCTCTAACTCCTGTAGGGACACCCGAAAGTATTCCAAAGCATTGTGTTCTATGAGTGGTATTTCTGTAAGCCATATTTAATACCTTAACTGTATAATCTTAGTGAAATTGAATCATGTTATTCAAGTTCACTATCTGATGTTTCATATATAAAATGGAACAAATATCAACACTAGTTTGTGTACAGGGACACTCGAAAGTATTCCAAAGCATTGCGTTCTATGAGAGGTATTTCTATAAACCAAATTTTAATAACTTTACTTTCCACAAAGCTTAATGAAATTGAAATATGTTATTCATATGCACAAAAGAGTGTTTTTTATAGAATATAGTATGATCAGCATTAGATTTACAGGGCCACACAAAAATATTCAGTTACATTATGAGCTGTTAATCAAAATTTGCAATTTCGTTTACATTAAGTGTTTTTAACACTGTCTAATAATTTTTATGTGTGAACATGATTTCAATTTAAGTATCTGTCTGTCCGTCTGTCTGTTCGTCTGTCCATCCGTCTGTTCGTCTGTCCGCTCTCTAACTCCCTTAAATATTTATGTGATTTCTTGAAACTGATATATGTTATTTAAGTTCCCTATCGGATGTTCCCTATTGCAAAAGGAGTTAATATCTCTACTGGTTTGTGTACAGGGACACTCAAACCTTTTCCAAAGCAATGTGTTCTATGAGAGATATTTCTATAAACCATATTTTAATACCTTTACTGTACACAAATCTTAATAAAATTGAAATAAGTTATTCAAGTTCACTATCGGATGTTTTGTATATTAAATGGAGTAAATACCACCACTGGTGTGGGAACAGAGACACTTGAAAGCATACCAAAGCATTGCGATATATGAGAAGTATTTCTATAAACCAAATTTTAATAACTTTACTTTCCACAAAGCTTAATGAAATTGAAATATGTTATTCATATGCACAAAAGACTGCTTTCTATAGAATATAGTATGTTTAGTATTAGATTTACGGAGCAACACAAAAATATTCAGATACATTAAAAGCTATTAATAAAAGTTTGCTGGAATTGCACTTTCGTTTACATTAAGCGTTTTTAGCATTTTCTAACAATTTTTAAGTGTGAATATAATTTCAATTTGTGTATCTGTCCATCTGTCTGTCTTTCGGCACTCTAACACCGGTAAATATTTATGGAATATCTTGAAACTAATATATGTTTTTCAAGTTCACTATCGGATGTCCCCTATTGAAAATGGAGTGAATACCTCTACTAGTTTGTGTACATTGGCATCGGAAATTACTGAAAACTATTGTTTTCTATGAGAGATATTTCTATAAACCATATTTTAATACCGTTACTTTACACAAATCTTAATGAAATTGAAATATGTTATTCAGTTTCACTATCGGATGTTTCCTATGTATAATAGATACAATATTTCCACTGGTTTGAGTACAGGGAGACACGAAAGTATTGCATATTGCATTGTATGAGAGGTATTTCGAGAAACCAAATTTTAATAACTTTACTTTGCACAAAGCTTAATGAAATAGAAATATGTTATTCATTTGCACAAAAGAATGCTTTTTATAAAATACAGTATGATTAGTATTAGTCTTACAGGGCCACATAAAAATATTAAGTAACATTAAGAGCCATTAATAAAAACTTGCTGTAATTCCATTTTCTTTTACAATAAGCGTTTTTAACACTTTCTAACAATTTTTAAGCGTGAATATTTTTATTTGTTTATTTTTCTGTCCGATTGTCTATCTTTCTATCTTTCTATCTGGTTGTTTCTCGTTTCGAGAGTTCTTAAATATTTTCAGAATTTTTAAAAATTGATATATGTTATTCAAGTTCATTATGGAATGTTTCCTATTTAAAATGCCATTAATATGTTCTGAACAAGTGTACAGGAAACTTCCAATGCTTTGCGTTTTAGGACAGATATTTTTATAAATCACATTTAAATAACTTTCTACCGTAAAAATTATAAATAAATTGAAATATATTTTAATATTCTAAAATAATGTTTTGTATAGAATATGATATGATCAACCTGCAGATTTACAGGACTACACTAAAATATTCAAATACATTAAGGGCAGCAATTATAATCTAATGGCTGGGTTTTCTTTTGCATTAAGCCTTTTTAACGTTCTTCAACGATGGGTAAGAGCGGTTTTTAATTCAATTAGTCAGTCTGTATATTTTTCTGTTCTTCTGTCTTTTGTTTGATAATGCAGGCAAAGAATATTGAAAGTTATACGATACAGCAAGCACATACAGTTGGAGAGTGTTAATAACCAGTGCGTAGTGCATGATTTTTTTTTCTTGTTTTAACTCTTTCCAAAAAGGTTGAAAAGCGTTAATGACTTCGGTTTGTCTGTCTGTCCGCGCTCTAACTCCCGTAAATATTTATGGAATTTCTTGAAACTGATAAATCGTATTCAAATTCACTATCAGATGTTCCCTATTGAAAATGGAGTGAATTCCTCTCATGGTTTGTCTACAGGGATACCCAAATTTTTCCAAAGCATTGTGTTCCATGAGAGATATTTCTATAAACCGTATTTTGATACGTTTACTTTACACAAATCTTAATGAAATTGAAATATATCATTTAAGTCCACTGTCGATGTTCCCCATGTAATTTGAAGTAAATACCATCACTGGTTTGTATACAGGGACATCCGAATGTATTTAAAAGCATTGCGTTCTATGGAAGGTATTTCTAAACACCAAATTTTAATGACTTTACTTTGCACAAGTCTTAAAAAAAATTAAAATATATTATTCATATGCACAAAAGACTGTCTTCCATAAAATACAATATTATTAGCATTATATTTACAGGGCCACACAAAAATATTCAGCTACATTAAGGGGTATTAATTGGAAATTTGCCGGAATTGCATTTTCGTTTACATTAAGCGTTTTTATCACTTTCTGTATGTTCTTAACACTTTCCAACAAACCTGAAAAGTGTTAATGACTTAGGTTTGTCTGTCTGTCTGTGCTCTATCTCCCGTAAATATTCATGGAATCAAACAGAGTTACACATACACTGTTCAGAAAAGAAAAGTTAAACACGGAGTTACGCTGTTAGAAAAAGGCAAAGTTACACAAACAATTACACACAAACTGGCAGAGTTACACACAGAGCTACAAACACACTCTCTTAGCAAAAAATTAGCGGTACACACAGCTTTAAACACATTGACAAAAAAAAAAAAAAGAGATTTACATACGGAGTTACACACACTGTTAATAAAAAGGCGAAATTATACTGAGTTACATACTCAGTTAATAAAAAGGCAGGGTTACACACACACACACAGTTAAAAAGAAGGCAGAGTTACACAGAGAGTTACACACGTACTGTTGATTATTTACAGGGTTACACACACACTGTTAGTTACACATAGAATTACACACACTGTTAGCAAAAAAATGAGTGATACACACAGAGTTACACACATTGTTCAAAAAAAAAAAAAAAGAAGAAGAATTAAACATTGAATTACACACGCTGTTAATAAAAAGGCAGATTTATACACAGAGTTACATACACAGAGTTAATAAGAAGGCAGAGTTACACACATACTTTTAATTACATACAGGGTTACACACACACACACTGTTAGTTACACATAAGTATAAATACACACGCTGTTTGCAAAAAATCAGCGATACACACAGTGTTACACACAATGTTCAAAAAAGAGGAGTTACACACACTGTTAATAAAAAGCAGAGTTACACACACTGTTAATAAGAAAGAAGAGATTACACACACACACACTGTTAATTGCATACAGGGTTACACACACAGTGTCAGTTTCACATAGCGTTACGTACACTGTTAGAAAAGTTCAGAAATACACACAGAATTACACACACACACACTGTTAAAAAAAAAGAAGTGTTACACACTGTTAACAAACAGCAGAGTTACACACAAAGTTCCACACACTGTTAATAAAAAGGAAGAGTTTCACACACTATTAAAGGCAGAGTTACACGTAGAGTTACGCAACACTTTATCTTCAAATAGTTATGTGGTACTAAATGTTTTATAAACTATAAAAAGAGACGAAAAATCATGCATTACGCAATGATTATTAACACTTTCTAACTGCACGTAATTGTTGTATCTTATAACTTTCAAAGTTCTGTACCTACGTTATCACACAACAAACAGACAGTAGTTCTGAAAGGCATACAGGCAGACTAATTGAGTTCCTAATCATTCTTAAGCGTTGTTTTAAAGTGTTAAAAAGGCTTAACAGAAAAGGAAACGTAGCCCCTAGATTGTAATTCCAGCCCTTAATATATCTGAAAATTTCAGTGTAGCCCTGTAAATCTTAACGTTAACAAAATCATATTTTATACAAAACGTTATTTTAGCAAATTAACAATAAATATCAATTTCTTTATGATTTTATAGTAGAAAGTTCCTTCAATGTAAATTATAAAAATGTATCTCCTAAAATGCATTGGCATTTTTTTGCGTGTCCGTGTACATAAAAAAGTTGTATAGGACCTATTAATGCCCTTTTATTTTAGGAACATTCAATAGTGAATATGAACAACATATATAATATTTTAAAAATTCAGAAAATATTTACGGACGATGAGTGCTGTAGACGAACAGATAGACAAATGGAGAGTCGGGCAGATAGATACAAAAATTGAAAACACGTTCAGACTTAAAAATGTTAAAAACTGTTAAATCGCTTAATGTAAACGAAAATACAATTCCAGCAAATTTTCAATAAAAGCTCTCAATGTAGCTGAATATTTTTGTGTGGCCCTGTAAATCTAATGCTAATCATACTACATTCTGTAGATAGCATTCTTTTATGCATATGAATAACATATTTCAATTTCATTAAAATTTTGGTAAAATAAAGGAATCGAAATGTAGTTCATAGTTCTCATCGAACGCAATGCTTTGAAGTACTTTCGGGTGTCCTTGTATACAAACCAGTGAAGGTATTTACCCTATTTTCAATGGAAAACATTCGATAGTGAACTTGAATAACATTTCAATTTTATTAACGTATGTGTAAAGTAACGGTAATGAAATATGGTTTATAAAAATACCTCTCACAGAACACAATGCTTTGGAATATTTTCGGGTGCCCCTGTGAACTAACTAGTAGAGGTACACACTTCATTTTCAATAGGGAACATCCTATACTAAACTTTAATAATATGTATCAGTTTCAAGAAATTCCATAAATAATAATGCTAATTAAAGCTCGGATAGACAAACGCACAGACAGCTGATAAACGGATAGACAGAC
This sequence comes from Salticus scenicus, assembly GCA_963930645.1. Lineage (NCBI taxonomy): Eukaryota > Metazoa > Arthropoda > Arachnida > Araneae > Salticidae > Salticus > Salticus scenicus. The sequence goes on along the minus strand of OZ005648.1, from coordinate 405,815,694 downwards.
AAACCGAAGTTATTAAAACCTTTCAACTTCGTTGGAAAGTGTTAAAAACATTTAGAAAGTAATAAAAACGTTTAATGTAAACGAAACTGCATTTCCAACAAATTTGCAATAGCCCTTAGTATAACTGAATATTTTTGTTTGGCCCTGTAAATCTAACGCTAATCATACTTTATTCTATGAAAAGCATTCTTTAGTGCATCTGGCTAACATATTTTAATTTCATTAAGATTTGTGCAAAGTTTTTAAAGTTTGGTTTATAGAAATACCTCTATTAGAACGCAATGCTTTAGGTAATACTTTCGAGTTTCCCTGTATTCAAACTAGTGATGGTATTTACTCCATTTTCAATGGGGAACATCCGATAGTAATGTTGAATAACATATTTCAATTTCATCAAGATATGTGTAAAGTAACGGTAATAAAATATGGTTTATGAAAATACCTTCCATAGAACATAATGCTTTGGAATACTTTCGGGTGTTCCTGTATACAAACCAGTAGAAGTACACATTCCATTTTCAATAGGGAACATGTTATAAGGAACTTGAATAATATATATCAGTTTCAACAAGTTCCATGAATATTTACGGGAGTTAGTGCACGGACAGACAGACGGACAGACGGACAGACAGACAGACGGACAGACCCAAACCGGAGTCAATAACAGTTTTGAACCTTCTTTGGAAAGTGTTAATAACATTCAAGCAACTCCCATACATTAAATGCATTATCGCAATTAGGGAGTTTGAACATCGCATTTAGGATATAGTACCTTAAATGCAACAAAAATTTCCTAAATGCGACGCTGGTATATTTTTTCATAAATAACAGACATTTTTTTAATTTCTTAAAAAGAAATGACACAAAACACAAGTTTAGAACTACGAGTGTAATGTTCAACCACTTTCTTTTCATACTTATTTGTTTACTAAAATGTCATAAGTTTCCTAAATGCGATAAACTTACCAAAAATCACGTCGCATTTAGGCACAATGACCTTAGATCGAATACAAATAATGAACATATAGAGCAATACTAGTGCGTTTAATTGAGTTTGAATAATAGAAGGTATTATGAAGATTTTATATAATTGGACAATTTTCATATAAATAATGTCATACAAAGAGATTATTTAGTGGATTCTAAAAAAGTGCAAGTGATGGAAAAAGCTCTCTTTGTATAAAATATAGCTGAAGTACTTTACATGAAAAAAAAAAACAAGAAAAAAACTAGTATGTTGTGGCAACCACAAGACTTTCTTCTATATTTTCCTATACATATTCAATCAGTAACAATATTAAAAAAAAAAAAAAAAAAAAAAAAAAAAAATACGATTTTTTTTTTTTTTTTTTTTTTAAATTTTTTTTGTTAAAAGTAATACATATTCAATCAGTAACAATATTATGAAAAAAAAAAAAAATTACGAATTTTTTTTTTGTTAAAAGTAAAAAAAATCGATAACTTTGTTTTAAATTATCACAGATTTATGGTTCAACCATTCGTTTTAAAGGTATTGACGAGATCTTTCGAATGATACCCATCTTCAAAATTTAACCCCCCGGGGGAGGTACTTCCCCCCCAGGGGGGGAACCGATGCCCCCCAAGCACAATTTTTTTTCCCTAGTTAACTACTACTATTATCAATAATTCATATTAATTTTACAATCACAAGTTTAAAATAACTCTCATTATGCCCATTTATACGGAATTTTGTCCTATGCTGCCATGTTAAAAATTTGCATAAAATGCGATCACAGCGCCACCTGATGAGCTATTGATCCCCAAATCTAATGGGCACCAGTTCATGTCAGGGTGCAACTAAATACCAAGTTTGGTTAAAATTCATTCATTGGTTCGTGAGATACAGCGTCCACAAAAAAAAAATGATACAGACAGACAGACGCACAGACAGACATTTTTTAAAAACTCACAATTCGTGTTCAGGACATCCCAAAACGTGTAGATCCGTCAAAAAACGGAGGTCGAAAATTTTCGCGAATCCAATACTTTCTCTATATTACATATAGAAGAAAGTAAAAAGTGGAGAGAGATAGAGGGGGGAGGGGGGTTAAGGTGTCATTCCATGGTCATTTCTTTTTATTATTATTACTTTCTTCTATATGTAATATAGAGAAAGTATTGGATTCGCGAAAATTTTCGAAGTCCACTTTTTGATGGATTTACTTACATGTTTTGGGATGTGGAGAACACGAATTAATAGTTTTTAGAAAATGTCTGTCTGTCTGTCTGTATCATTTTTTTGTGGACGCTGTATCTCACGAACCAATGAATGAAATTTAACCAAACTTGGTATTTAGTTGCACCCTGACATAAACTGGTGCTGATTAGATTTTGGGATCAATCGCTCAATAGGTGGCGTTGTGATCGCATTTTATGCAAATTTTTAACATGGCAGAATAGGACAAAATTCCGTATAAATGGGCATAAAGAGAGTTATTTTACACTTGTGATTGTAAAATTAATATGAATTATTGATAATAGTAGTAGTTAGCTAGGAAAAAAATGTTGTGCATGTGGGGGCATCGGTTCCCCCCCCCCTGGGGGGGAAGTACCCCCCCGGGGAAGTAAATTTTCAAGATGGGTATCTTTCGAAAGGTCTCGTTGATAATAGTAATAGTTAACTGGGAAAAAAATTTTGTGCATGTGGGGGCATCGGTTCCCCCCCACCGGGGGGGGGGGGGAAGTACCCACCCGGGGGGGGGGCAAAGTTTCAAGATGGGTATCTTTCGAAAGGTCTCGTCAATACCTTTAAAACGAATGGTTGAACCATAAATCTGTGATAATTTAAACCAAAGTTATCGATTTTTTTTACTTTTAACAAAACAAAACTTAGAAAAAAATCGCAATTTTTTTTTTTTTTTTTTTTTTTTTTTTTAACGAAATTTAACCAAACTTGGTATTTAGTTGGTCCTCGACATAAACTGGAGCTGATTATGTTTGGGGATCAATAGCTCAACAGGTGGCGCTGTAATAGCATTTTATCTAAATTTTTAACATGGCAGCATAGGATTAAAATTCGTATAAATGTGCATAATAAGAGTTGTTTTAAACTTGCGATTGTAAAATTAATATGATTTATTGATAATAGTAGTATGTAACTAGGAAAAAAAATTTTTGCATGGGGGGCATCGCTTCCCCCCTAGGGGGGAAATACCCCCCAGGGGGGGTAAATTTTCACAATGGGTATCTTTCGAAAGATCAGGTTGATAATAGTAGTAGTTAACTAGGAAAAAATTTTTGTGCATGTGGGGGCATCTGTTCCCTCCCCCCGGGGGGGGAAGTTCCCACCCGGGAGGTCAAAGTTTCAAGATGGGTATCTTTCGAAAGGTCTCGTCAATACCTTTAAAACGAATGGTTGAACCATAAATCTGTGATAATTTAAAACAAAGTTATCGATTTTTTTTTACTTTTAACAAAAAAAAATAGAAAAGAAATCGCATTTTTTTTTTTTTTTTTTTTTTTTTTTTTTTTTTAAACGAAATTTAACCAAACCTGGTATTTAGTTGGTCCCCGACATAAACTGGTGCTGATTATGTTTGGGGATCAATAGCTCAACAGGTGGCGCTGTGATAGCATTTTATCTAAATTTTTAACATGGCAGCATAGGACAAAAATTCGTATAAATGTGCATAATTAGAGTTGTTTTAAACTTGTGATTGTAAAATTAATATGAATTATTGATAATAGTAGTATGTAACTAGGAAAAAAAATTTCTGCATGGGGGGGCATCGCTTCCCCCCTGGGGGGGAAGTACCCCCCCCGGGGGGGATAAATTTTCAAGATGGGTATCTTTCGAAAGGTCTCGTCAATACCTTTAAAACGAATGGTTGAACTATAAATCTGTGATAATTTAAAACAAAGTTATCGGTTTTTTTTACTTTTAACAAAAAAAAAAAAAAAAAAAAAAAAAAAAAAGAAAAAAAATCGTACTTTTTTTTTTAAAATATTGTTACTGATTGAATATGTATAGGTAAATATAGAAGAAAGTCTTGTGGTGGCCACAACATACTAGTTTTTTTTTTCTCTCTATAGCATTTTAACGCTCATTGGGCAATGTCTTACGGCTTAAAATGGATCCCGAATTCCTACGAACATCTATAGCTGAACTAAGATTCAAACCCGAAACCTAAAAACTGGTCGCTTGAGCGCTAACATTGAACTATCAGAAAAAAAAGAAAAGGAAAGAATTTAGGAGAAGAGGAATACAAAAGTATGAGGATCGAGCCTCAGTCGGAAAATAGCTTAAAAGAAAGAACGAAAGGAAAAAGAACTAGTATGTTGTGGCCACCACAAGACTTTCTTCTATATTTACCTATACATATTCAATCAGTAACAATATTTAAAAAAAAAAAAAAAAGTACGATTTTTTTTTTTTTTTTTTTTTTTTTTTTTGTTGTTAAAAGTAAAAAAAATCGATAACTTTGTTTTAAATTATCACAGATTTATAGTTCAACCATTCGTATTAAAGGTATTGACGAGACCTTTCGAAAGATACCCATCTTGAAAATGTATCCCCCCCGGGGGGTATTTCCCCCCCAGGGGGGGAAGCGATGCCCCCCCCATGCAGAAAATTTTTTTCCTAGTTACATACTACTATTATCAATAATTCATATTAATTTTAAAATCACAAGTTTAAAACAACTCTTATTATGCACATTTATACGAATTTTTGTCCTATGCTGCCATGTTAAAAATTTAGATAAAATGCTATCACAGCGCCACCTGTTGAGCTATTGATCCTCAAACATAATCAGCACCAGTTTATGTCGGGGACCAACTAAATACCAAGTTTGGTTAAATTTCGTTAAAAAAAAAAAAATAAAAATTGCGATTTTTTTTGTTAAAAGTAAAAAAAATCAATAACTTTGTTTTAAATTATCACAGATTTATTGTTCAACCATTCGTTTTAAAGGTATTGACGAGACCTTTCGAAAGATACCCATCTTGAAACTTTGCCCCCCCGGGTGGGTACTCGGGGGGGGGGACCGATGCCCCCACATGTACAAAAATTTTTTCCCAGTTAACTATTACTATTATCAACGAGACCTTTCGAAAGATACCCATCTTGAAAATTTACTTCCCCTGGGGGGAGGGTACTTCCCCCCCAGGGGGGGGGGAACAGATGCCCCCACATGCACAAACTTTTTTTTTCCTAGTTAACTACTACTATTATCAATAATTCATATTAATTTTACAATCACAAGTGTAAAATAACTCTCTTTATGCCCATTTATACGGAATTTTGTCCTATGATGCCATGTTAAAAATTTGCATAAAATGCGATCACAACGCCACCTGTTGAGCGATTGATCCCAAAATATAATCAGCACCAGTTTATGTCAGGGTGCAACTAAATACCAAGTTTGGTTAAATTTCATTCATTGGTTCGTGAGATACAGCGTCCACAAAAAAATGATACAGACAGACAGACAGACATTTTCTAAAAACTATTAATTCGTAATTTAGACATCCCAAAACATGTAAATCCATCAAAAAACGGAGGTCGAAAATTTTCGCGAATCCAATACTTTCTCTATATTACATATAGAAGAAAGTAAAAAAGTAGCAAAGGCGATCTCTTTTGTTGTTTTTGATATTTTGAAATTGTAATAAATTTTCCAAAAATAAAAGAAACAAATTATGTGAAATGTGATATAATTAACCTTCTTGGGAGATTCGAAAAAATAATAAATGGTGGGGCGTAATTATTTTTATATAAGTGAGAATTATAAATACGGATGGAAATCGGCATAAAAAAGTGGGTGGTGCACAGAAATACATAGATCGAGATCCAATCTGGAAATGGATTAGCTAGAAAATGAATGATATCTTTTTTCGATGTTTTAAATTGTAGCAGCTTTCCTAGAAATTAAATGCTTCTCAAAATCAGAAAGAAAAAACTGACAAAAGAGAACCTTTTTTTTTAATAAATATTCGGTATTTCCATACTCCCTGGCTCCGCATTTCCGATGGAAGTCTTGACAGGTTATTAGAGTGAAGCCTCACATTAATATGCAATCAGATACTGCGACATAACAGCATTCCATACTCTTTAAAGACCAGCGACCAAAAACAAATCGCTTCAACATTTTCTCCATTTTTTTCAGCTTCTCATACGTACGGCAGGCTCAAGTAGCAGAAAAACCACCCTCATAGCCTCCAGCTTATGTTACCGTACCTCAAGGAGTTAATATTTTCTTTGCGTTTGTTTATTTTTCAGTGTATCTTCTTACAAATGTTTAGAGCGTTGGTGGACCAGCTGAATCGGGGATCAAGGGCAAATTAAAATCCGCATTTGGTAAATTTTGAATATTGAACAAATCATGAAACTTCAAAGCAAACTTATAGTATAGTATGTGATATGATGTGGAGTTTAAAGTTATAATTACCATATATGAATTAGAATATATTTGTTTTTTTATCCGAAAAATGTTTGGAGGGGCACTAATACTACTAACTCTACTTTATTATAGACTTATTGTAACAGTTGAGGTGTTAGATGAGGTACTGTATTTTAGCATCTCTAAAGTATGAATATTTAAAAATATTTCCAAAATAGTTTTAGGAGCACTTTTATTTAACATGTATTCTAGCCCTCCCCCCCCCCCCCCCTCGTTTGAGTGTTCAGCTATATTCTTAAAACATTTAAGGCTGTTATAAAACTAATATAATTCTTTCACATTATTAAAAGAGTTTTTGCCCACACCACTATTTGAAATTGATTTGACTATTTTTGAATATCTATTATATGTTGACTTTAAATTTTATACTTGTCAATTGTGTTTAAACTTAGGAAAGCAAAGCAATTCATAATACAATTTGAAATCAACTTGGAACTCGAATTTTTTTGTGTGGCCCTGTAAACGATATACCAATCCTTTTCATAATATATTCTATGTAAAATATGATTTGACAAATATAAATATTTTATGTCAATTTCATTAGATTTAGTGCAGATTAAATATACCAACAAAAATTTTTGCCTTGCCCACAACCGTAATGTGTTTGAATTAGTTGTATGGATCATTTCTCCTATCTCAGTAAATAATTTCATGTGATATCCCAATAGAATACAAGTGTAAGGTATAGGTGTTAATACCGATTGACTGTACCAAGGTCCGAAGACTGGGTAAAGCCTTTCTAAAGGACCCTAGCTCGCGAGTTTCGGGAAAAAAAAAAAAAAACGCTGAACGGTTAGATCAACTAGCGCGACCTGAGGTCAAAACGGGCACTTTCCGTCTACCAGCTTTGATAGCAGAATTTCAAGACCACAGGTGGGGCCATAGATTACAACCGAATTTAGCCATCTAATTAATATTTGTTAATCATTGAATTCTCGGTGCACTCTCTAAATATGGAAAGGGAAAATTCCGTCAAATTGAGCCATTTTTCACTCAGTCGACATGTCGAAAGGCAACTTCTCACGTTGAGGGGAAATCCTCTCAAATCATTGAGCTGCTATGAGCGGTTCAGATTTGAGCCAATTGAAACAATTTATTTTTGAGAGAAATCGGACCAGATTAGAGTGAAACTGTTTAATGCTGGAAAAAAAATGTCATATTCCCTCCACCGGTATCGACCTCGGGTCCTCTTCCATGGAAGATGAACGCGTTACCACTACACTACGTTTCCATGTTAAAATCATTCTCAAACGGAGACAATATAATTTATCAATTTTTACTTGTTTTATATATAACATAAATCTATGGGAAATTCAATAAACCTTCTTAAAATAACACTATTGATTTAAAACTGATAAAAAATTCTTGAAAACAGAACCTTTATGACAAGCAGAGATTTTAGAAGATTGCAAATTAATTCTATATAGTTTAGAACGTTAAAAAAAAAAAAAAATCTTCCACGCAACGTTGCAAAATTACTTGAATAACTATTAATTAAAAAAAAAAGAAAAGTATGTACTTTTTTTGTTTATGCATATTATTCCCAATTTTGAGTTTAATTATAATTAAAACATTACAACACATATTTTAACGTTTTATATGCATTTTAATAAATTAGTTTTAATGAATATAATAAAAATATTAAGTAATTTTAGACATAAACAAATTTCTACATTATATAAATACATTGTTCGTTTTCTTTATATTTCACATATTTCTTTAAGGAACAGTTTTTAAAAAGATATTCAATATGCTTATTTTCAGTTTTTTATGACTAACGCTCGTGATTTGAGAACTCAGCTATTTTTTATCAGTTGTATTTGTATATAAAACATTTGTTATACTTATCAAAATAATAATAATAATAATAAAAACTTTGATATTTCACTTTTCCAATCGTCAAAAGTCCTCAACATATTTTTTAAACAATATATAAATTAATGAATTATATATAGCTAAAAAATATTTTTTATGTGCCATTTAAAATATAATCGATAGAAGACGCCATTATTACACATTTTTGTTGTATAAAATGAAAAATGATCGAAATTCGATCAAAAATGAGCAGATACTTAAACGATCATTTTGACTGAAAAGATTTTTGATCAGAAAAGACTGATTTTACTCAAATTTTATTTTTTCTTAGAAATTCCTATCAAATTATGGCTAAAAATATTCCGTCTGTTTCTGAGTAAGGAAATCCTGTCACACATTTTAAGAGAGCATGGACTATTGATCGATCTCAGCAAAGTGTTTCTAGTAATATTCCATATATGCAGTGTTGCTAGATCTAGCAGATTTTTTACTCAATAATTACCAATAATTTTTAATTGTAACGTTTGCCTAATCACATCGAATATTGATAGTCTATTATGTATATCAAACATCCCTTCTCAAAATTATCAGTGATTATTGAATAAAAAATCCGCCAGATCTGGCAACACTGCATATATGAAACAGATTTAAACTTACCGAATTTGGTCTTCTAACTAGTATCTGTGAATCAATGTATTTTCTGTACGTGGACAATGACTAACAAAATGTATTTTATTCATTTATCATTAGTGTTATTAATTAAAAATTATAGAACAGAACGAAATATAAAAGCATTAATTATGTAAAAATTAATAGCGCTATTTTTTTTTTTAATATAGGTAAATGCACCAGTGATTGACACTTTTAGAGCAATCTCTGATGTTTTTAATGTTCTAGTCATCAGAAAATATTTTTAGAAATCTTAAGTTAGTACATAGGGCATGAAAGACATTCAGAACCACATATATGTTAAAATATACTATACATTTGATAACAATTTTTTTTTTATGAATTTTTATTTGCCACCCACTCAATGTTCCAGTAATTGACATTGCCAATTTTTCATTTTATTAGTAATTGACCCCTATGTTCCAATGTATGACACTGCTAGTTATTCATTTTACCAGTTATTAGCACCCTATTCTCCAGTGTTTGACATAAAATGTTAAAATTCTTATATGTAAAATATATGATTTTATTAGTTTTCTTATTTCTTAATTATTTCTGGATAGATGTCAATTACTGGAGCATGCCAATCACTGGAGCACCTATCCTATGCACTCTTACATGATGCAGGTTTAAAATACCGAATTTGGTCTTCTTGTTAATGCATGATAGTTATGCCGATAGCAGGCCTATGCATATATTACACACGCACCAACTGTTTAAAACCTAATCATCATTGGGAATCTCTAAACGTGTAATTATTTGTAAACCTTTAATTTCGAAAATTCGACTTCAGAGCAATACTGTTTAGATCTTATATGGATAAGAAGAAAGAAAAATCGTCTCCAAACACGTTCCTACTATGAATGGATCCAATAACACGAAGTCTTGGAGATGAATGGACACCATCAAGATACTTAGAGACGATGTGCTCTGTGCTAATAGATTCATTTTGAAATAAAACAGAAAAAAGTAATGAAAACTAAGATTTGTCATTTCTTTTAAGTAATTTACATAAGTATCCCTTTATTAATTGCCTTAGTCGAAGAATACTTCTATAGCTTATAAATGGTATAATAAATGAAGTGAAAAGGTACGTATAGACTTGTAAATAATTAATTAGCCCATCTGAATACTTAAGAAAGATATTGAAAGAAAAAAATCAGTTAAAAACTGAAACCTATATATGAAAATAAAAGAGTATAAAAAATAAATTTTCGTACAAATTTCTAACTGCGACTGACAATTCTGATAAATTAACATTATTAAAAATATAAAGACAAATGTTTTAACAATGCATTATCAAACTACTTTTAATGCGAATCGCAATATATATCAGTAGATAAATACCTGTATTTATTTGTACATTCAGTTAATAAATAAGAAATTCGAAAATCAAAATTGGAGAATTCTAATTTATTGCTTCATACAATGGTGCGGTATTACAAATAACAAGATTGGGGAAAAAACGCAAATTTATTTTGGAGCATTTTATTTAAACGCAAATTTATTTTTAATAAGATAATCGAGAACATCACATTTTAAAAACCAAATATCGCTTTTTCCAAATATCTATAATTAATTTTTTATAAAGCATGCATCTAGTGAAAAAAAATCTTAGATATAAATTTCATTTATAAATTGTAGAAAATTGTAGATTATAATTTTAAAATGTCTAACTGCTTTAAAATCTCCATTTTAATAACTCTTTTATTAATAAACTTGTTCGTAATGTTTGATAAATTATTTATACAGCAGAGCAGTAAAAAATAATGCACAAAAGACTTGGTTATAACATTATACATTAATAATAAATCTCACTCCATGAGTAACAGGATTATACAGATAATCCTACTGGTTAATGTACTTTTAATTAATATGATATTCTAATATTTCTTTTCTTCTTTAAACCGTAATTAATGTTATTCTGAGTATGATTCATTGTGTTTCAAGTTTATCTTCTTTTGTATACATAGCATGTATATTCATCTTGTAGCGATCAGGTTGTCTCTGGCTAAATGATTTCACTCTAACCATTAAATGATGAACATACATTCTCAGATAGTAATAGGGTCGCGATCAATCAAACGGCTGCAGTTCTTTATCAGGTACTACAGATAATTAACATGAAAGGTGCATTAATATGCTATCGGATCTAAAGTACGAAACGGCATTCCAGTCCTGAAAAGATCAGCGACAAAAAGCAAAATTTTGAGGTTCTTTGTTTTCATTCTTTTGTCTTCTGGTACTTGTGGCAGTTTCAGATGACGGTCCGAAATCTATCTTCAATGTCTACAACTTCCTTTGTCGGGTTATAGTGACTTTTTGTTGTTGTCAAAGATATCTTCTGATTCCGGAACAACCGCAAATCTGATCAATGAATAAATTCAGTTAGTAAGAAGGATGTTGCATATTTTCAGTGATTTCCTTAGAAAGCAGTTGGTAAGTGTATTAAGAAAGAATGCTTAGTTGTACCTAAAAAATAAATAAATAAATAAATAAATGAAATAAAACATCTATTAATTATTTTGATAAAAGTATCATTGCATAACATTTCAAGCCTGAATAGATAAAAATTAATGAAGGTATATCGAATTATTACAAACTAAAATGATCTGATTTTTCTATTAAATTATTTCAATACTACATTTAGGTAGAATAATCACTGAAATGCGAATGCAAATATAAAATAACTAATGTAATGTAGTCACCAAAAAACCTTCTTCTACACTTTTTCTATTTAAATTAACTCAGTACAAAGTATTTTTTTAAATCGTTTTCCATTATGAATTCAGACAATTTTTATCTTAGAGAAGTATAATACTATCTGTTGAAAGGAAGTCAGTTCTGTGCCCTACAGACGAAGTCTTAGGAAAAGGTTTATTTTATTATTACTATTATTATTATTACTATTATTTATATTTTTTTATACATGCATATACATATATATTTTCTTTTTTGTATTTCATCAAATCGTGTTTTCGACCTCTCAAAACTTGTAAGTGTACGTTCACCGAACACCACAAGTAGATATTTTTCACAAATTCAACACCCTTTTCTTATTGAATAGAGAAGAATGTGAGAAGAAGAAAATAAAAGTTTGTAACAAAGATTGTAGATGGGTATGACCGTTGGTTGTTGAAGTTAAATTTGAAAACAGCTTTAGAATTCTTGCGAAGTGTCCAGTCAGTAACACAGTGATCGTTAATCCAAATATACAGGCATTTTCTTGTAGATATTATGATGAATTTTATTGTATACGAATTGTCGACATCTTTAACACGACTATAGGTGACCAGATAAGCATTTTATTATAAAATGGTAGGTGGAATTGGGGTAATTGAATAACTTGGAGTGGGAGCCCAAAAACGTCGACTTCTCAAGTCAAGTCATGATGAGGAAGTGACGCTCTGATTTCTTCATTAACTTCGCCAGAGCTCTAGTCGAAGCCAAATTCAAAATAGTATAGAAAAATGGTTCTAACTGTGTTACGTATAAACGCATACAATTTTTGAAAAGGTTACCAGATAATTACAATTCAAACGGTCCTCAATAACAGCCAACCTTCGTCATGAGAACACAGAACTTTTAAGCAAAATTAACGCACCATGTTATAAGATAAGGAATGCACTCATGGCGACAAACTGCATTTATATGCAAAATGAAAAGAAACCGAATTAGGAAAACTCATAACATGCTGTTGTAGATCTGCAATACATTAAAGAACGAATAATACATGATCAAAGGTTTCGATAGAGTTGCAATTAGCAAAAGATACAAATGTGGGAAGAGGGAGGATGTAAAAAATTAAAGAACATACTGTATGTGAATTTAAATTGCAATTTAGAGGTTATGAAAATGTGTTCGTTACATAAAAATGTTTTTTTTTTTTTTTTTTTTTTTTAAGTGATAATATATTTTTTAGAATATGTGATAATCGACATCACACAGTTATCTTGAGAATAATTGGTTAAAAGATATTTTAAATAGCAATGTGCATTTTACATATCTCAATTAGATATGAATAACTGTTTTGCTCTTCTACTGAATATTTTCCCACATAGATCAGAGCAAAATAATAATAATAAAGAAGAAAAAAACTGTTCTACTTAACAGTAGCATCATACATAGTCTCAAAAACATTTATTAAAAAAAAAAGTCATTAGTTACTTATTTTTTGAAAAAAAAAAAAAAATGTAGACATAAGCGAAACATGCTAACAGTCTTAAGGGTATTGAAGGTTGTAATCCGTCTTCATTTGAAGATTGAAATTTTTGAAAAGTTTCGGAATTTTTCGAGAATGATTTAATGAAAGTGATCGTTTATTTTACAATACTAAAATAATCATGAATGTTACTCGATACATCACATCCTCTACCATTAAAAGTACTAAGAAGAACATTGAACAAATTCTACCGATAGTCGACATTGTTTCACACATTCGAGAACATCTAAAAGTCTGCTCTCAAAGTTGCTTGCGTATTTAGATTCTGTAGTTAAATTAAAAATGCAAATAAAGAAAAAAGTGAGCTTAAAAAATTTCTCACAAATGGAAAATTATTTTAAATATGAAGTAACTCCGAACAACTGAAAATATTCTTATGTGACTGAGTATCTATAAATCATATAATATAAATGAGTATCTATAATACGAGTGACTGAGTATCTATAAATCATATATATATATATATATATATATATATATATATATATATATATATATATATGTGTGTGTGTGTGTGTGTGTGTGTGTGTAAAGAGATATATAATTTTTTAATTGATTTTAATTAAATAGTTATTTTAAATTTAGTTTAATTAAATTTACGATTTCTAAAATTTGCTTAAAATATTTAACTCTGTCTTTTGGTTTTAATGTTTTCTGCTAATTTTTTTACACGTTTCCAATGAGTTAACTGTAATTTTTAACTTTTGACTGTGTCTTAATTTTCTTTTTTTTTTTTTTTTAATTACACGTGATTCATTTATTTTCTGACAGTTTATGCAGAATTTGTGAGTATATTCTTGTTTTTTTTATTTTTTTTTATTTTTATTTTTCATACCGAACAATATTATCTCAATGTTTTTTAAGACGTTGAGCGCCACGCAAATTCTTAAAATCCATTCAGATTCCATAATGATTACTCATGTAATAAATGAAAATTAAGAAAATTTTTAATAAATTTTCAATCATTAAATGTAACATTTTTAGTTTTATATCCTATTTTATATCCGTCACCGATGGTTGACGCGGCTTTATATCCTATTTGACACTGTCAGGCATTGGTGGCTGACAACCATTGGTGGCAGGTATTGGGGCACTCAACGTTTTAATTTTTTATTGGTACTGCTTTTACTTTCGGGGTAAAACTTTCACTGAAATGTTTGAAGTATAACATGTTCTGCACACTCCTAAAGTTTCAAGATGATTCCTTCAGTACTTAGAGATATATGACAAAATGTCTAAAATCTAGAATGGCTGACATGGCGCTCAACGTGTTAATTGTCTTTTATTCATTTATTCATTTTCTTTCTTGATTTATTGTCTGTTTATGGTGATTTCTCATTCAAATGACGACTAGTGGTTGTTTGTGGTTGGAACGAAGAATGTAAATGTCCGTTGTTTATTGAAGTAAAATTTGAAAACAGCTTTAGAATTCTTGCGATGTGAAACGTCAATAACACAGTGATCGTTAATCCAGGCTTTTTTGTAGACAATCCCGAAAATTTTATTAATCATTTTATTTGATATATTATTCTTGAATAGATCACCATTTTATAAAGTTATTATTATTGGATAATTATAATTGAAGGGATTTTAATAACACTGGAGTGGGAGCCCAAAACGCCGACTTCTCAGGTCAAGTCATGACGATGAAGTGACGTTCCGATTTCTTCATTAATTTCGCCAAAGCTCTAATCGAAGCCAAATTCAAAATAGTAGAGAAAAAATGGTTGTAATTGCGTTACGTATAAACACATAAAATTTTTAAAAAGGTTACCAGATAATTACAATTCAAACGGTCCTCAATAACAGCCAACCCTCGCCATGGGAAGGCGCAAGTTTTTAAGAAAAATTAATGTAGCATATTGTGAGACAAGGAATGCACTCAAGGCAACAAACTGCCTTCATTTTCAAGCTGAAAAGAAACCGAATTAGGAAAAGTCATAACATGCTATTGTACGTCTGCATTACGTTAAAGAACGAATAATACATGATCAAAGATTTCGCTAGAGTTGCAATTAGCAAAAGATACATATGTGGGAAGAGGGGAGAATTTAAAAATTTAAAGAATATTTTATATGTGAATTTAAGTTGCAATTTAGAGGTCACAAAACATGTGTTCGTTATATATATATATATATATATATATATATATATATATATATATTTAAATATGATAATATTTTTTAGAATATGTGATAATCGACATCACAGTTGTGTTATGTTGAATTTACGTTTTTAGTTGAGTCTTTAAATTGTGGTTTCGGCTGGTGAATTTAGTGTTTCTTTGTTTCTCCGAGTTCAATTTTTCTTTTCATTTGTGAGTTGTAGATGGTTTGGGCATGATACAGAGAGAATTTTAGCTTAAGCTTTCTCTGTAACAGAAAACCATGCTTTAACTTCCTTTCGTGCCCTTGATAAAGTAAGCATTAAAGCATGCTTTTATGTATTTCCAATTGTCTTGATTTATTTCAATTTTTATTATATTCATGATGGCTTTGGATTTGACCATATTAATATTTTGTTTTGTAGGTTTTCTTAATTTTTTAACATTAATTTAATAACTATTTAATATCTATTTATTATATATATATTTATACAGGGTGTCCCATAAGTCTATAAACATTTAAAAAAATTATAACTATTGAATGAATTGGTAGAATTGAACATGGTTTGCAAAAAAATCCTTCACGTGTAGGAGGATTTTTTTTTTTTTTTTTTTTTTTTGAAGGGGGGGGGGGGGGGGAGAAAAAAAAATTAGTTAATTTTTTTGTCGACGGTAGTTAGACAAATAGTTAAATTTTTTGCGTGGATGTGAAAGAAAAGTATGCAAATGAAAGTCCCATAAATTGCACAATTTTGCGATTAGAACAGTTTATTTCTTATTTTGCCTCCTACTTGTGCATGAATGAAGTTTTAATTGCGATGCTGACTTGGTGGATAAAGCGTTATTGGTGAAGATGTTTTCCCTCCAGTAAAAACCGTCGATTGAAACTGTAGTTAGCAGTGTTATAACTCGTTTACAAATTGTAATGGGCTCTTCCCACCGTCGTCTGCTCAATCACCTGATAGAGGAAAACTAATAATCGAATTCTGATACTCGAATTCAAGTAAATATTGTTCTTAAGAACAAAAATTTTAATATTTAATATAAAATAAAATATAAGTAATATTGTGCATTTGTAAACAGTAGAACAATTGTATTTGTAAATTTATTAATTTTTCAAAAACACTTTATGTGTTTATTTATTTTCAACTGTAAGAATCGATTTTTGTATGCTCTAGTGTAACTGTTACATTAACTGATCTAGCAATAAATAATAGCTTGTTCTTGTGGAATGTTTACGGATTATAAATTGAAATTTTAAAATGTTTTAATTTAATTTAATTGCATAAAGGTGTTACAACAAGTTAATTAACTTAATTACTGGTCTAAATGGACGATATTGCACTGTCACTAATTTAAGTACCAAAAATCAGAGTATTTAAACATGTCTTCATGAACATCAATAACAGGTATAAACTAAATGATGATTGTAAATGTATACAGCAAGCAAAAGATGATGAATAATGATATAAAATGATGATGTATAAAAAATAACACAGATTAAATACGATTGATCAAAAATAAGAATAGAAAATATGTTATTTCAGCAATCGCTCTAGATAAACAAGACTTCGTCTGCTATTTGTTTTTCCTCTATCATGTGACCTCTGACGTCAGGTGGGAAGAGTCCATTTGTGGTGACGACGGACACATAGAATAAGATTTATATGTCTGTAAACATTTGCATGCGAATAAGTACAGTTTTTCATGAAAATATGTGATCTGGTGACGCACAGCGCCCTCTATCGATAAATAGCTTAATTATTATTCATGAAATAACTTTCCTGTAAAACTTAGTTCAGAATATTCCTTAACTGACTTAAGAAACTTAATTAGAATATTTCGTGCGGTTTCCTCTCTGTGATATGTTGTCTCCTAACAAAGTTCTTATTCTTCAATCTGCCCTTTTATTTTATATTTTTATTAGATAACCTCTTAACAAAAACTAGAAAATTTATTGATATATTTTTTTCCTTTTAAAGACTTGTAGAGTTCGATATCACAGCAAAAGTTTATAATAGTTTTTTTTTTTTTTTTTTTTTTTTTTTGGGGGGGGGGGGAGGGGGTTGTCTGAACCAATGCCAGTGCTAACGACTTTGGAGAAAGGCTTCCTTTAATAATAAACAAAGCATAAAATCTCCCGCATTGAATAATAGAACTAATATTAGAATAAACAGAGCCCAGAAATAGCAATACGATACAGTGACACAGCCACATTCCAAACCCTTTAGAGTCCAAAAAACTAATCTCTGCATATTTTTAGTATTTGTTTCTATCAGCCACCTGTGAAAAGACGTTTCGAATGACTGAGACTATATAACCACCCTCGACAGCTCAGCTTCTGTTACAGCAGTCTACTGTTATCCTCACTGGCTTGCCTGTCTTCTCGGGATCCTTCCACAGTGCGTATGCTCTTCAAAAGAAACATCGTTTGCAGGGTCTGACAAAAAATTGCATCGGCAAAAGAATGACACAAGAGGCCGTTTTACGAAATTTATTTATATTCACATTAAATATATATATATATATTATTATTATTATATAATTCATGCAGTTTGGAATATTCAATGATACTTAACGATAGGTAAAAGGAACAAAGGTATTTAATCGCTAAAAAAGGTATCTTTTTTCGAAAGAGAGATAGAAAGAGAAAACAATTTTAATACTATAATTATCTTTCTTATCTTCTTACTTTTCTCTTACCTTTTAGTATAACGTACGAAAAAAATTTCATTAAACATTAAATAAATAAGTAAAGAATAAATTAAAATCCTAAGCATAATTTAATTTTGGACAAGAAGTCTATTTTTTAAACTGAATGTTATGAGAATGCTGTGGCCCATTGTAAAATGGTGGCGACGCTTTTTTTTGCTATCTGAAAGAAATAGCTTCGTCGTCCTAGTTAATCTGCTTTTTACAGATTGTAATTTAGTGCCAAAGACCTCCTATATTTATAAAAATGCATGGAAGTTTTTCAAAACGCTAGACAGAAAATCTCAAAGAGATATAGTGTCAGATATCTAAATTAATTCTGTATGACTACAAAATGGGTATCTCTCGAGTGTTAAATAATGCAATTTTCACACATTTGCTGAAATTATTCTGTTTAATTTAACGTTTTATGCATATAAAGCTGATTTTCCCCTTAAAATATGTTGGGCTTCTTAGAAATCGTGTTACTATGTTAACTTCTTAAAAATTTTTGTACATTTTCCTTCAATTTTCTCTATATGTTAAAAAAAGTTACTGTCGCTGGTGTCAATTTTTTTTCTGCGACTGCATCTCCTCTCGAAGGGCAGTATTCTACGCGTCATGAGAAATATCAATGTGTGCCGAATACTTCAAGGGAGCAATTTCAGTCAGTATATATATTGTGTGAATAATGAAATAATATCGCGTCCATACAATTGACTGCAATTCGAATTGCAGATGTTTTGAATTGCAAAAAGATCTTTTTGTCTTTAAATTGTATTTATCTTTTTTTTTTTTTTTTTTTTTATAATTTAAAAACATATTTTAAAATACTGCGGATATAAAAAAAATAGAATCGAATTCAAACTCATTTATAAATCTTCTAATTTAGCATTGATAATTTTTTAACATTACAGAATTAGACATTTCTATGATACATTTGATATTTCTAATGATGGCAAGAAAGAAATTCAGCATCTAAAACTGTTATAGAGAATTGAGTACATTTTGTTCTTTGTTATTTTAAGAAGTAGAGAAGAAAGAATTAAAAATTGAAGTTGTGGGAGATTTTTTGAAATTAAAAAAATAATATTAATAATAAACCTATTTCTTTTCAGATATTTTCGAATGTTTAAAATTATTACCTAGCTGTACATTAGAAATAGATACAGCCTATTATATACTGCCCTAAATTAACTAAAAAATTCAACAGTAAAAAATATAGGCATTAGAAAAATATGTAGTACTAGATTCTTTTTTTTTTTTTTTTTTTTTTAAATAAGCAATTATACCAAAAATTCATCACCAAATAGTGGCAAAATTTTAGAAGTGGTCAACGGGGTCATATACTAAAGCTGTAGCCCAAAATGGTCTTGCTATTGCGAAATTCTTTCTGTTCTAAAAAATAATAATGATAATAATAAAAATATAATAAAAATATAAAATAAAATAAAAATGTGGTATTAAATATTATGTATTTCAATTTAACATTTAATATGGGGATTCGATACTTTTCTGTTTCGCCGACGCAGACGGTAAAATCGAAAAAAAAAAAAAAATGATATAACCGACGCCAAACTTTAAGCACCTAAAAAAGAGTAATAGTTTCAAAACACTTCGAATAATAATCAGAAGAAAATGAAGGAAACACGGCCGTTTACTTATTATTTTTTTTTTTTTTAAGAAGTAAATTTTCTGAAATTTTGCGCTAGGTTTTAAAAGTGTTCAAATCCCCAGTGACGGATATAAAGTAATTTTAAACTTAAGAAAAAAAACTTTTAATCCATTAACCCATTGTTGTCGCGAATAAAATTTGTTTGACGAGATTAACGCCGGTGAAATAGAAAAGTAACTGAAATTCCTATAGTATTTTTCTGCATTTGACTTGTGGTATGAGCTATTAATATTCCTATTCGGTGAAAGGCAAAACAGCGAATAAGCGGGCAGAGCCCCGGAGGGGTTAATAAGTGAAGCAAGTCGGGATTGGTGAAAGGAGTGAGCAGGAGACAGAGCCCCTTAGTATTAAAAAATAAATAAATAAATAAATAAAAATTCTGTCAAAGACATAATTTAGTTTAGTACGGAGGACTATTAATTTTAAATCTGTAAAATATTTATTTTTATTTTTCATTTTTTAGTTATTTTTTATCTCATTTTTTGACAGTGAAATTGCGCCACGTACTTTTTAAAATGATTGAAATGACTTAAAACGAAGGGTTGCCACCCTAAATTTCATACTTTAAATAATTAAAAAAAATCTAATTGCCGTGTCGAAAAACTGTTTGCAACCCTGGATCTAGAAAAATCGCTCCTTTTACTTGGTATCGAATTTGTAAAGGCCGCGTACTTTTTAAAATGACTGAAATGAATTAAAATGAAGTGTTGCCATCTAAATTTCATGTTTTAGTTAATTTTAAAAAATCTAACAGCCGTGTCAAAAAACTGTTTGCACCTATTGATTCAGAAAAAATCGCTCCTTTTATTTGGTAACGAATTTGTTATGATAGGACTGATATTTATAATTTATTTTGGTGTTACGCAAAAAAAAAAAAAAAAAAATTGTCTACAAAAATTGTCTAAAAAAAAAAAAAAAAAAAAAAAAAAATCAGATTTAAACTAATAGTTTTCCGTCCTAAAAATTACATTTTCGTTTTTTGTCTGTTTTGCCTGAACTAAATAGTCCTCATAGCATTATAAGCAAGAACGAAAAAACATGGGTTACGCATTGATTATTAACACTTTCTAACTGTACGTACTTGTATAACTTTCAATGTTTTTTGCGTATGTTATCACACAACGGACAGAAAAAATCACTGAAAGTCATACAGATAGACTAGTTGAAATCATAATCACTCTTAAACATTGTTGGAAAGTGTTAAAAATGCTTAATGCAAAAGAAAATGCCGCCTTGAGATTCTAATTTCAGCCCTTAATGTATCTGAATATTTTAGTGTAGCCCTGTAAATCTGAAAGTTAACCATATCATATTCTATACAAAACAATATTTTAGCATATTAGTTTTAAATGTCAATTTCTTTATGATTTTTACAGTAGAAAGTTATTTAAATATGATTTATAAAAATGTTTTTCCTAAAACGCAATGCAATGGCATTTTTTTAGGGTGTCTCAGTACACAGACCGGTTATACAGAACCTATTATTGCGAATTTGAAATAGGGAACATTCCATAGTGAACTGGGATAACATATATCACTTTTTTTAAATTCTGAAAATATTTACGGACGCTAGGGGCGGGCAAACATATAGATAGAAAGATAGTCAGTCGGGCAGACAGATACGCAAATTGAAATTATATTTACACTTAAAAATTGTTTTAAAGTGTTAAAAGCGTTTATGTAAACGAAAATACAATTCCAGCAAATTTCCAATATTAGCCTTTAATGTAACTAAATATTTTTGTAGGTCTCTGTAAATCTAATGATAACCATACTGTAATCTATAGAAAATATTCTTTTTTGCATATGAATAACATATTTCAATTTCATTAAGATTTGAACAAAATAAAGTTATCAAAATTTGGTTTATACAAATACCTCTTATAGAACGAAATGCTTTGGAATACTTTCGGGTGTCCCTGTACACAAACCAGTAGAGGTATTGACACGATTTTCAATAGGAAACATCCGGTAGTAAACTTGAGTAACATGTATCAGTTTCAAGAAATTCCATGTATATTTACGGAAGTTAGAGAGCAGACAGATAGACAAACGGAAGTCATTAAGAGCGGACAATGCTTAATCTGGCTGACAGCCGTGACACGTTATTCTATGGGAAAATTTGTTTCCATAATTACTCATTACCAAATGTATTTTTTTTTAATTCCATTTTCACATTCTGAAAATTCACAACCGTTAAATTAGTATTCACTTCCAAAAAACTGTTTTTTTTTTTTTTTTTAATTTTTAACACGTTCCAACAAGGTTGAAAAGTGTTAATGACTTCGGTTTGTCTGTCTGTCTATCCGCGCTCTAATTCCGGTAAATGTTCATGGAATTTATTGAAACTAATAAATGTTATTCATGTTCACTATCGGATGTTTCCTTATGAAAACGGAGTTAATACCTCTAATAGTTTGTGTGCAGGGGCACCCGAAAATATTCCAAAGCATTGTGTTCTATAAGCGATATTTCTATAAGACATATTTTAACACCTTTATTTTACATAAATCTTAATGAAATTGAAATATGTTATTCGAGTTCCCTATCGGATGTTCCCTATTGAAAATGGGGTAAATATCACCATTGGTTTGTGTACAGAGACACCGAAAATGTTCCAAAGTTTGCGTTCCATGAGAGGTATTTCTATGAATCAAATTTTAATAACTTTACTTTGCACAAGTCTTAATGAAATTGAAATATATTATTAATATGCACAAAAGCATACTTTCTAAGAATATATATAGCATGATTAGAATTAGATTTACAAAGTTCCACAAAAATATTCAGTTTCATTAAGGGCCATTATTGAAAATTTGCTATAATTGCATTTTCGTTTATATTAAACGTTTTTAACACTTTCTAACAATTTTTAAATGTGAATATGATTTCAGTTTGTGTAACTATCTGTTCGACTATCCATCTTTTTATCTGTCCGTCTGCCTGCCCTCAGTGTACTTCAAAATTTTGAATATTTTCAAATTTTTTCAAAATTGATATATGCTATTCAAGTTTACTATGGAATGCTTCCTATTTAAAGTGACATTAATAGATCCTGTACAACTGGTTCTTGTACAGGGACATTCAATATAATTCCAATGCATTGTATTTTATTACAGATATTTTTATAAGTCACATTTAAAAAACTTTCTACTGTGAAAATCATATGGATATCGACATTTATTATATGCTAAAATAATGTTTTGTATGGAATATGAACTTCTGATTTACAGGGCTACAGTAAAGAATTCAGATACATTAAAGGCTGGAATTAGAATCTTGGGGCTGCATTTTCTTTTGCGTCAAGCATTGTTAACACTTTCCAACAATGTTTACGAGTGATTGTGATTACAATTAGTCTGTTTATATGCCTTTCAGTCCTTCTGTCTGTCCGATGTGTGATGACATAAGAAAAGAACATTGAACATTATGTATGTATAAGTATGTATAGTTGGAAAGTGCTAAGAATCAATGCGTATCGCATAATTTTTCATTCTTATTAGTATTTTATTTTGCGGTTAAAAAATGAGAAAAATGCAATTTGGGAAAATTTTCATTTTTGAACTCAAAAATAAAATTTAAAAAAATCAATTTTTCGAATGTGACTACTGCTAATTTAACGTTTGTAAATTTTCTGAATGTGAAAACGGAATAAAAAAAAAATGGTAATGAGTTTTTATGGAAAAAAGTTTTCCCACAGAATAACATGGGCCACAGCTATCGGCGAGTTTAGGTATTGTCCTCTCTTAACACAGTTCAACCTTGTTGGAAAATGCTAAAGGACAAAGGAAATACTTTTATCAAAAT
This sequence comes from Salticus scenicus, assembly GCA_963930645.1. Classification (NCBI taxonomy): domain Eukaryota; kingdom Metazoa; phylum Arthropoda; class Arachnida; order Araneae; family Salticidae; genus Salticus; species Salticus scenicus. The sequence goes on along the minus strand of OZ005648.1, from coordinate 405,792,289 downwards.
TTTTCAAATGATAATTTAGATTAGCTTTCTTTTTGATTTTTTTAAATTAGATTTTTATAATTCTTGTTTAGTGATATATTAAAAGTAGAATAAAAGCTTAACGATATCTAAAGACGAATAGAAAGCGAAAACAATTTCAATACTATAATTCTTTTGCTTATCTTCCTTTATTTATTTATTTTTTCTTTATAGGGATGTTCAAGAAATTCTGATACGTTATCACCTGATTGACTAAAAATTCGGTAGACATATGTATGATTTACATTGAATTAGCTATATGCTGTTTGGTGCATATAGTGTTTGTGGTTTGTCTGCAGAGACACACACAAACATTTCAGTTCATTTTGGTCAACAGACGCCATTTCTTTTATGTGCATTTCATCATTATTACACTGTATCCAGCAAAAGGAATTTAGTACATGTTATTAAGGTACCCTTAAAAGTGTGGTGTTCCTGTGGTGTTCCTCCATCATTGTGTTCCTGATTTAATCTATTGGTCTTCATGTAAATGACGTCACACAAATATACAGGTACCTGTGAACTGTATTGTCCGATAAAATGATCTGTTGAATTTCATTTACTTGTATTAATGCTAAAACAGATCAGTCTTAAAAATGTAATCGTTTGTGTAATACGTGTTTGTTAGCTGTAATTGTTCTTCATGTTTCATTAAATTTTGTGTAGAAATATTAAAAGTATGCCTCGTCATAAGGTATCATAAATCTTCCTCCTGGTAAATACAACAAAAGGAATACTTCTTTAAAAGATGGTGCACATAGAATTCATAATTAATTTACATAGGAAAATTTAGGCTACACAAGAGTACTCAAAAAAGTTTTATTTTATTCGTGGTAACTACTAAATACATATTTCCGGTGTTATATATATATATATATATATATATATATATGAAAGTACAAAAATGATTAATATTTTAATATTTTATAATAGCTTAAAAGGAATCCTATTGAAAATTGGTAACTTGGAAATATTTGGTTCCTAAATTTCTCCTGTAAAAGCCACTGCAAGACACATTATAACGCAGGAATTAAAAAAAAAATAATAATAATAATCTTTAGAGATATGACGAGGACCCAGTTTATTTAAAGAAATATCTATTATTGCAACTCTAATACGGATATAAGCACATTTAGCGGATAGTTTGCTCTTAGCCGTTAGTAGTCACTATAGATAGCGCCATCTAGTACAGATTGCGCACATTTTTATTCAACTGTCACCAATAATTTTAAGAAGTGATACATGATACATATAAACGATGTTTCTTCGATTCTATTCGCCTTTTATATATATCAAATGCCACTTCTAAAAATTTTTGGTGGCTATTGAATAAAAAAATCTGGCAAAACTGTAGGGATGGGCGGCCAATCGACCAACTAGCGACTACTAACGGGTTAAGCTTCGCGAAGCTGCGGCAAAAGCCGTAGAATCGGCGAAGTAATTGTTTTGCCACAGAGGACCACAAAAAGGCGCAAGTATATTTAGTAACACTTACATGGTGAAAATCAGTTCCGTATATTTGTGTTCTGGCTTTTTGCTCAGAAAAACCTTGCATCTTTCCATACCCTGCTTATAGAAATATGCACAGGCTTAAATTTTATGGAATTTTTGACCGCAGTTAAAGAAAGGTCGCGCTGAAGTTGTGCATAATCATTTTTGAAGTGTCTACAATTTTTAATTCCTGCATTTTGATTCCTGCGTAGTCACTCTTCATCCTAAAACACCAGCATTTAAATGCATTTTCTGCAACCGTGAAGTAATGTGTAGTCGATAATTTAAAAGTTCGATCGCTTAAAAAGAAAAAAAAAAATCTCAATAATTTAAAACTTATAAATAATATCAGAGAGGAGTGGAATCAGAGTTACTATTATCGGTTCAATTAGCAAAATAGGATAAGGATAAATTTGTTATTCTAATTATCAGAACTTTATATTTCTTGAGAGGAAGCATAAATTAAAAATAAAAACGTTAAACAGGATATTGATACTTCTCGTTTATCACTAAAAGTTCATAACAGGTCGAACTCTTCAATTAAATTACACGAAACTTGCATTAACACCACACCCACATATTTATAAATTGATCGAAAGTAAAACTAAGATGATGATGCCTCCCCCTTCGTTTACCTATGAGGTCACAAGATGGAATGATCTTATTTTAACAAGTTGCTTATTTTGGTCGTCTATAGTTTATTGTTTGACAGACAGAAGGTACCGTCACAGCCGGTGGTCTTTGAATGATGGTTTTGTTTAACATTTTGCTTACTATAAGCCTAGTCATATATTATTTAAATGACGTGTTGACATTGTTTTTGTTAAGTGTCATACGCTTTGAACAAAGCAGTTTGTTTTAAATTCAAGCGTATCACTGCTTAATATGAATATTTATCATTACATGGTCAGATGATTTTAGAAAACAATTAATTCTAATTTTAAAGAAGGAAATGAGTAGCTATTTGGTTTGAAAAGAAAGAAATACAATGCTGCCAATCCTGACAAATGGAATGTACTTTAGTTTATCCTACCATCATGATTACGTATATGTGTAGAGAGAGAGATTTAGTGAAGTCAGAGCGGTTGACAGCTTGGTATACTAAAAATGAAAGACGAAGCCATGCAAATATTCACAGTATTAGTAGTTATTTTTACAAACGATCAATCTAAAAGTAGAAATATATCTAATTTAAGCTGTTGTGGGTGAAAAAACTAATTATCATGCACCATTCTAAATTTTATTCGTGTTATGTATACAAATACAAATAAAAATATACATAATTTCATTTCTTGGCATACATCGACACTCCCCTTTAGGGCGAAGCGAAAAAAATCGAAACTCGTGTAAACGAAAACGGACACTTATCAATAGTTGTTGTTTGACCCTACGAACATTATTGAAATTATTATTATTATTATTAGTAGTAGTAGTATTAGTTTTTACACGCTTTGATTTAACTTAGTTGCTCTGTCTGGGTTAAATCTTGCAGTTAATTTCTAACCCACTTTCTCAAAGTAATTTTGTTCAAATTTTGTACACGACTTCATAGTCGAGGTTGATGACAGTGCAATATGAAAGCAAGTTCAGGGATTTATCTCACACGGATCAGATTCCAAGATCAAAAATCTGTCTGCCTTTAATCATATCTTGCAATTTTTTGTAGTTTTTGATAAGAGCAACAGTCAATAACATTCTGTATCAAAGATGGTCCGAACAATACAAACAACTTGCGGTCGTGCATTATCTTGCTTAATTTTTGCGCTACGGAGGCCTCGAACACAGGGCAGAGGGGCGGACCTTAACCCATCAGAAATTTAATGGCCGCTGTTCAGAGTGCCAGGAATACGAAAAGAAGTAATCGAGACGTGTATCCAATGGGAACCCATAACATTATTGTGAATGATGGACAGTATAATGATGTCGAATCCCAGCTGGCAATGTGCATTATTCATAATGCCATTAAATACGGATAAGGCAATCTTGATGCTGTAAACAGGATTGTGATTTGTCTGAAAAGTGACTTCAAGCCATTCCTGCGTCCAGGTTCATCGTTGATCACACATTAATGGCGCCCATATCAGTGATGCAGTTTTGAGGGTAATCAGAATTTTGGTAACCGCATACTGAGTTACCACCTGGATTGATGGTATGTTGTACCATTGGATACACGTCCCGGTCACCTCTTGTTTTCATTCCCGCCACTCTGAATACCAGCCATTACATTTCTGACGAGTTAAGGCCCATAGCTCTGCCCTATGTTCAAGGCCTCCGAAGTCCAATATTTAAGCAGGACAATGCACGACCGCAAGTTGTCTATATTGTCTGGACCTTCATTGATGCCGAATGTGTTCGACTGTTGCTCTGGCCAACGCGTTCTCCTGATCTCGCACCAATGAAAATGACTGTTTAATCGTTGAAAAGCGACTGGCCCCCCACCACTCACCAGTAACTTCGATCAATGAATTGTGGCATCGTGTTAAAACTACATGAAGTGCTCTACCAATACATGCCATCCAATCGCTGTTCGATTCAACGTCTAGGCAAATAAGTGCTATTATTGCTCACAGAGGTCGCTGCTTTATGTACTGTTTTCTCAGTACATATTACTCCAAATTTCCTGAAATTTTAATCGATTGTTCTTCCTACTATAATGTATGTGTCCAACAAATTTCATTCCGTTATTATTATTACTTCTTGGTGTAGCAATTTTAATGGCCAGTAGTATATATATAAATTTATATAAAATTCTGGGCAGAAGTTCCTGAAGTGCAATTGCCACAAAAGTTTTGTCTGACACACACCCAGACAAGCAGACATTTTCTAAAAATGGTCGAATCGTATTTTGAGTTCTTAAAATGTATAAATCCGTTGAAAACCAGAAGTAGAAAATTTTTACAAATTCAATATTTTCTTCAATTCAATATAGAAGAAAGTAAAACTAAACATTTGATATTAAAGCGGATAATTTGAACCATTTATTTATGAATCATTTTTTTATCACCATTAACTTAAACCATTTATAACTAAAACTCTTGTATAAAATCTTATCTCACATAGAGATAAGATATACCCCTTAAGATAAAGACACCCATTCCTTTAAGGATCTAAATTAATGCGAGTTCCCTTTGCTGCAAGATATGGGCTGCTCCGTGGGGACATAGTAAAGTCTCAACTATATTTGAATCCAAGAAAGACTCAACTGTTTCACAACAAGTGTCTCCTAGTAACCAATCGAAGCTCGACTAAATTCAGTTTTTCAGACGGTATCATCTATGGTTCATCTGTGTCCAACATAGATATAGTAATTTACATAGGTCTATCATCCACATGTTAACGAGCAAAGATTTTTGATGCCAAAAAAGATTTTTGTGTTCTAATAAATATATGAACAGAAATGTGAAAAGTTTTATAAATAAGTTATATTCAAGTAATTTATGAAAAATATAAACTTTATAATCAGTTGCTTTGTTATTATTATGAAACAATTACTGTCTTTATATTTAGTGTAATTCTTTCTTAAATTTTAATATTTTATATTAGTAATATGGAATTCTCAAAATTATTTTAAATGTAGTTAGCAGCGGCGGAAGTTTTAATGTATAACTAGTACGTTGTGATCACCACAAGACTTTCTTCTATATATAATCAAATACAAATTTACGCAATACAAATTATTTATTAAATTACAATTTATTAAAATAATTTTTCATGATGAATGCAGACGATTTCTATCTCAAAAAAGTATAATAATAAATATAGAAAGAAAGTCAGTTTTGTGCAGACATGCGTATACTAGAGTACAGTAAAAAAAAGAAAAAAAAAAAAAAAAAAAAAGAAAGAAAGAAAGTAAGAAAGAAAAATGGGTATCTGGGGTTTTTCATTATCTTTTAGTACATAAATTTTATTTTCTAAATTATCTTTGTCTATTCCCGTGAACATTTACTCGGGAAAAGATATCCAGAAGAGAGTAAAATGGCCGTCTTTTTCCAAATGAAAAGGTATCACTTTTTCACCCTCATTGATCAATCTATGTCTTATTACTATATCTATGGTTTTCAACTGTTTCATCTGTTTTAACTGTTTCATTTATAATAACTGTAACTGTACTATGAATCATTTTTGTATATATAATTCAAATGTTGCTGTACTCGTAACAACAACAAAAAAAAAAGACTTTGTCCTGATGATGCCCTGATTGTTAGGACGAAAGGCCTCGACAAATTGTAATTTTAATTAAATGTACCATTTTATACGTGTTGTAAAGTGATTTTAGTTTATAAAGTTTGTGGTTTTTTTAAAACTCTTGTATCTCAACTCAACATTCTTTCGGTTTTTAACTATATTCGTTTAACTTAACATCTTTCTTATTTTAGCACATTATTTTTGGTTACTATGGGGAAACTCTGTTATAGAGAGCAAAATATCTTTGATATTCTTTATATTTGATATGTTGAACCCGTTGGAAAAGAAAATTAAAAAACAATAGTCCAAAAAAAAAAAAAAAAATTACAGGATGTCAAAAATTGCAAAAATGTGGAATTTCACGAAACATGAAAAAAAAAAAAATATTTTATATCTTCATAACGAATAAAGATGATATTTAAAAAATTACAAGTTTATTGGAATCTGTATATATTTTAGCATTAAAAAGTTTACATGAATGTTTAATAATAAAAAGCAAGCTATTATCTCTGAAATTTCAGAACAAATTGCGTGGCATCATTGATTTTTGGATTTTCTTTATATGCACTCCTTCTCATATTTATAAGGACACTTTATGTTTTGAAATAACTAATGTAAAAATAGTTGTGAACAAGATTATACTAAGTGCACTTAATATATCTAGTATTCTAAAAACCAAAACTGCTATAATTTTTTTTAATATGAAACAAAATTAATAAAAAATAGTGCAAAATATATTTTTCTCCACGTTTTTAGATGTTCATAATTATAGGGACAATCAAGATTTTTTTCGTTTTATTTAACTTACAAGCGGATAGATTATAGTTGACATGCGAATTTGTTAACTACAGGGCTAGATTAATTCATATATAAGCCTTCAATTTTTCTTGGACGGACATTACTGATAATTCCTCGAAAAAAAAAACAAAAAAAACTTTCATGTAGTGAAGTATGATAAATGTGTTTTTTAAGTGGAAGGATAGTTTTAATCCGCCGAATTTCTAATGAAATTCTAAGATCTAAAATTGTTGAAGGAAATGTGATCAAACGTTGAACTGCTGGTTCGATAGGAGAGAGATCTGATGCAAAATCAGAGTTATTTTACAAAGATCGAAGACTCATAATTCATCTTACTGTTCTACTCATAATGATTGCTGCTGAATTTGCTCGTAATTTTTAACGAAAGGTTGGGGTCCACATTTATGCATGTTTAAAATAATTAATAATATGTTAAAATGAATAAAAAACCTGTAATATTCAATAAGCATTTAATGGAGGAAAGAACGTCTGTGTTAAAGTTGAATAAAGACAATATTAAATGGTAAAATGTTGCATTTTATTCTTGACTAGCAGGCTTTGCCCGCTTCGCTGGTCATTATATTGAAATGAAGTCTCAAAATACCGTATCATTAATAATAATATCATATTATCATTAATAATAATAATAAAATCATTGAAATCAGTCAAAATCTAAGTTAAAGTTCTCGATACCTTTGATAGCAGTTTTCCCACTCGCCACACTTCACAAAATCCCTTTATAGTGCATGTTGCATACACGTACCTAACCCACATATTAAAAAATCGGGATTCTAAGATTATTTGAAGCAAGAGTTATGTTTTAAAAGGCGTTTTTTAGCCCCCCCCCCCACCCGGCCCACTCTTAAAGGAAAGGAGGGGGAGATTTTGCAAAATATCTTTATATTATGAGTTAGATACATATAACTGACACACACATCGAAAATCTCCTTCATAAGATAATTTACTGCAGAGTTACACATGAATACATGTCCCCCCCCGTCCCCTAAGGGGAGGTATGGTGGAATTTCACAAAATCACTTTGTAGTGTGCGTTGAATACGCATAAGCAGTAAACGCATCAAAAATTGCCATTCTAAGATAGTTTGGAACAGAGTCACTCATAGAAACATGTTTTTAATACCCCCCCAACCCTCAAGGGGGGTGATAGCACGGAATTCCAAATAATCCCTTTGTAATATGTTTGTGTTGAGTATGCATAACCAATCAACCTATCAAAAAATCGCTTTCCTGAGATAGTTTCGAGAAGAGTTACTCTTTAAAACGTGTCCTCCTTACACTCCGCCCTTAAAGAGAGGGAAAAGGAAAATTTCACAAAATCCCCTTATAGTGCGTGTTGGGGACGCATAACCGGGCCCGCACATAAAAATTCGTCTAATATAGTTTAGAGCAGAGTTAAACATGCAAACATGATTTTGTCCCCCCCCCCTCAAGCGGGATAAGGTGGAATTTTACAAAATCCCTTAGTAGTGTGAGTCTTGAGTACACATAACCAATTGACATATCGAAAACTCATTATCCTGAAATAATTTGGAACAGAGTTACTCTTAAAAGCGTTTTTGTCCCCTCCCCGCCTTCGTGTTGGGAATGCATAAACAGCTCACATGTAAAAATTAATCTTACTGAGATAATTTGAAGCAAAGTTATGCTTGGAAACATGCTTTTTGCTCCCCCATCCCCACCCCCAAGGGGGGGGAGAGAGCGGAATTTTACAAAATCTCTTTGTAGTATGTGTCTTGAGTACGCATAACCAATTGACATATACAAAATCGCTATCCTGAGATAATTTGGAGCACAGTTACTCTTATAAGCGTGTTTTTGCCTCACCCCCGCCCTTAAAGGGAGGAGGGTGAAATTTTGTAAAATTCCTTTACTGTACGTGTTGGGAAAGCATAAACAACCCACATATACAAATTAATCTTGCTGAGATAATTTGAAGCAAAGTTATACTTGGAAACGGGTTTATATTGCCCCCCCCCACTCCCAAGGGAAAAAGGGGGGGACTTTCGCAAAAACCCATTACAATGGGTGTTGGACACACGTAAGTAAGCCACTCACTAAATTTTGTTAACTTCAGCTCCTATAGATTTCCCGGATGAATTTAGCGCTTAAAAGGGGCTCGAATTTGCCCCGTCGTAACTCCCCCACCCCAATATCGAAAATCGCAAAACACCAAACGTGAGGTTTCGGAAATTCCTCAAGAAGACTCTTGGCGATTTTCTATAACTTTGTGTTGTTATTGATACAGTTTTACTCGAAAACCCATATTTTGCTAAATTTGCCTCCGAAAATCGTTTTTACCCCCCCCCCCTCCTAAAAAATCCAAAACTCAAATCGCAGAAAATTATTTTTCTGCACTCAAGTCTAGTCTCTGTTTCTAAAATTTCTTCCCCGTGAAGCAATTTGGAGCCGAATTATGCTTTTAAGGGTTTTTTTGCCTTCTGCCCCCCCCCCAGGGGGAGCGGGGGATATTTCGCAAAATCCCACCTTAATCGGCGTCAATATCCTAAAACCAACGTGCTCACCAAAATTTGCGAGTCTATCTCCCATAGAATTGCCATGGCAGTGTTGAATCAGGGATTTTACTCTTTTATTTCCCCTCCCTTCTTACCCCCAAAGGAAAAAAAAAGAGGGGGCTTTCACAAAATCCCGTTACAATGGGTGTTGGACACACCTAAATAATCCACACACTAAAATTTGTGACCTCAGCTCATAGATTTCCACGGATGAATTTAGCGCTAAAAAAAGGGGGGGGGGGGTTGCCCCCTCGTAACTCCCCACAAAAATCGAAAATCGGAAAAAATCAAAAATGAATTTTTGCAAATACCTTCAAGAAAACGCTTCGAGTTTTTTTTTTTTTTTTTTTTTTTTTAATCTTTGAGCTATTATTGCTAGAATTTTATTCGAATTCCATGCATTGCTAATTTTGCCTCCGAAAATCCTTTTTTCCCCCTCTCCTCCTTAAAAATTCAAAATTCCAAAATCGCAGAAAATTATTTTTTCGTATTCAAGTCTAGTCTCCCCATCTACAATTTTTTTCACCGTGAAGTAATTTGGAGCCGAGTTATGTTTATAAAGATGTTTTTGCCTTATGTGCCTCCGAAAGTCATTTTCACCCCCTTCCCCCCTTAAAAATCCAAAATTCCAAAATCGCAGAAAATAATTTGTTTTTATTCAAGTCTAGTCTCCCCATCTGCAATTTCTTCACCGTGAAGTAATTTGGAGCCGAGTTATGCTTATAAAGGTGTTTTTGCCTTCTGCACCTCCGAAAATCATTTTCACCCCTTCCCCCCTTAAAAATCCAAAATTCCAAAATCGCAGAAACGTTTTTTTTTCGTATTCAAGTCTAGTCTCCCCCTGTGAAGTAATTTGAAGCCGAGTTTTACTTATAAGTGTGTTTGTGTCTTATACGCCTCCGAAAATCTCATTTTTACCCCCTGCCCCCTTAAAAATCCAAAATTCTAAAATCGCAGAAAATTATTTTTTCGTATTCAAGTCTAGTCTCCCCATCTGCAATTTCTTCACCGTGAAGTAATTTGGAGCCGAGTTATGCTTATAAAGGTGTTTTTGCCTTCTGTGCCTCCGAAAGTCATTTTCACCCCCTTCCCCCTTAAAAATCTAAAATTCCAAAATGGCAAAAAACGATTTTTTTGTATTCAAGTCTAGTCTCCCCATCTGCAATTTCTTCACTGTGAAGTAATTTGGAGCCGAGTTATGCTTATAAAGGTGGTTTTTGCCTTCTGGGAACGGGGGGGGGGGGGGTATTTCGCAAAATCCCGTCTTAGTGAGCGTCAGGGTCCTAAAATCAACCTGCTCACCAAAAATTGTGACTCTATCTCCCATAGGATCGCCACAGCCGTGTTGAGTCAGTGAATCAGTGAGTGAATCAGTGAGTTTACTCTTTTATATATATAGATTAACCAAATGGTTTTAACGGTTACTGGCACGATCTGAAGATAGCGAAAGACAGAGCAGACTTTTTAAAGGCAGATATGAATCGGGCATTTTAAAGGTGGATCTATGGTGCTCTGGAGACCTGTTTCTACTGAAGGCAGAATGAATTTAGTAATTTTTCTATTATTATGAACATCAAGAGAATATCGGCAAAGTTTAAACGTGGAATTCTCAGATTTTTGTTAGATTTTGGGGGGTAAAATTATTTTTCTTCAACAAGACTTACATTTTTGCTCTATTTCTAGAGCAATAGGAAATAGTTTGAAGAAAGAAACTTCTGTATTATTGCCTTTCCTGTGGCCAAAAATTTGAAGAAACCTTAACTTATCATATTAGAAAAGTGCATGCAAGTGGAAAGCAATTTTAAATAGTTTAAATGTATTCAGAATATCATCTATGCTGTATGAAATGGTATTAAAACTGAATTAAATATATATATATATATATACCAGAGAGAACGTCTGACTGTTTCCCCTAAAAAGAGACCCCATAAAATATTAACTCAAAGAATAACTAAAAAAAAAAAATTACCAAGATTCGAGCTGTCCTTATAATTGTGAACACCTGAAAAATCATCTTTTTGACCGTATTTAAAGTTTTTTAAGATAGAAAAACGATAAAAAATTTTAAATATAGTCTATTAATGAAATTCAAATTAATAAAAAATATATTTGTTTAAATAATAGTGTTCAGTGTTTAGTTAATATAGAAAAACGGGTGTCCTTATAATTATGAAAACCAGTGTATATATATATATATATATATATATATATAAAGTGTAAGGTATAGTATTAATTTTATTTTCATGTATTAGTAGTTAATTTACACTGTAAAAAAAACTGCAGTAAAATTACGGGTAAAGTTCGGCAGCAGAGACTCCAGACAAACCCCGAAAAAAAACATTTAGACGATGAATGATGTATCGCCAGTAATTTTACGTTGTGATGAAACATTCAACCAACCTGTAAAAAGGTATTATTGATCGTAAAATTAAAAGTCAAAGTTTCTCGAATGCTTTAAAAATATTTCCTGCAACTATACACATGCGTGCAGGGAGAAATCCACAGCACTAAGCAGCTTATTTTTTTTTTTTATTATTTATTTTTTTTTTACGCATATAGTTTACTTTATTTACTTTTTCATACATAGCCCGGGATTTGAACACACAATCTCCTGTTCTAGAGGCCAGTGCTTTGCCAATCGCGACGTTGGGCTCACAATGACTTTTTTTTACAAAAACATCAGCTCTGATTGGTTGTTAAATCATGTCATACGCACCTTTGATACCGATTTACAGCACAATGTGAAGTAACCAATCTTCAATTATTTTTACAGAACTAGCTGTAAAAATATGCAGCAACCTATGCTGCATTTATGTTAAAAAAATTATTTATTTTTACAGAAATTTTTTACAGTGATGGAACATTGTTAACGTTCAAATTATGCATAAAAATTATTTTCTTTTAAGACTATTTTAAAATCTAAATTTGCTATTTTTGACAAAATTAAGAAGTTAGTCAATTCTCATAAAAAAAAAAAAATTTTTTTTTAGCTGTATTCCATTGAACGGAGGAAGGACTGAAGTATTTCGAGAGCAGAACCTGTTATATATGATGAACATGTACATATCTGATGGTCATATTCAGATAAAACAGAAGATCATACATAATAATCTTAAGACTTATCTTCAAATGGCTAATTACATATTCATCTCATATTGAAATAAAGTTTATTTTAGCATATTGTAAAAATTGCATTGTGGAAACAACATTAAAATTTTCCGTTTTCTAAGGCTTAACTAAAGGGTTAAGAGCAATTAGAATGCTGTATGTTAAAAAAAAAAAATGCCTTTAGTGGATAAAACAACTATTAGGTTGTAGTTTTTGTTTTACAAATCTGGTTTCAAGTCAAGAAACCATTTTAGCTTTTTTTTTATTTTTTTATTGTTTTCTTGTCAATACACAAAGAAAATCAATTTCATTAATATAAATTATTCAGTTTCAGTCAGATGGAAATTCTTTGAATTAAATTAAGAAAACAACAGCTTATTAAAACCAATTGATGTTTCTATGCGTCATGCGTGCATAATTAAACACATTCAATCAGTATAAATAACAATCATAGTTTCAGTTTGAAAATGGAAGCGTTCTCTCACGATGTCGCTGAAATGATAGCATTTGAAGGGATTTTCCCGTAACAAAATGGTTTGGTGAAAGATAAGAGCAAATTGTGTAGATTAACGGCTTTTTCGCATAAAAATTCAAAAAATTATACTTTCAAAACATCAATTTACGGGCTACGAACATTTAGCTAGCAAAACGGTCATTTCCCATAAAATTATACGGTCAAATACCGTGATTTAACTTTTTTTTTTTTTTTTTTTTTTTTTTTACAGTGTAGCTTAAAAATAAGTAAGTTGTTAACTGTTTCCCGTTCGGAAATACAAAAATTTAAAAATCGTAAAATTAACAAAATAAGATTTTTACCCCCATTGCAGCCCAAAAGGTTGAGCAGGTAGATTAACTAATTTTGGAAAATATTTCATGAGTGTAAGTAAACTCAGAATCTCAAAATTTGGTGTTGTTATTCAAACTACTTATAGAGAAAGAGACATTTTCCTTCATTACATTTCAACGTCAATTTTTCATATGTATCCTAATATAAGAAACAGAAAAAATCCTAAAAAGAACGTTCACACTTTAGAGGATGGATTTTTAAGAAATAATACCATACATTGACTCATAGTAGATATGTTAAGATTCCACGAAACCAGGGACATCTTAACAAAATATTTTAAAATTGCACAAATATATATATATATATATATATTCTCTATAATGTATAATTACGTGAATTTTCGTAAGATTATGCTAAAAAGGATTGCTTCCTAAGTGAAATATTCCATTCTTCTATTCTAATAATGCAAACTCGGGGTTTCACCAGTTTTGTTCCTATTCATAAGATCATTGTCAGAGCCCGTAAACATAATTTTCGGTTGACATGCATGTTAGGTTCAGGTAAAAGATGGTTGGAGTAAAAGGTTAAGAGCTATTTGGAAGTACATAATTTGTCGTTTGATTCCAGTGGAGAGGTAGAACGATTTTAAGGGAAGTTGCGAAAGTTGAAATTCAGTTGAACATAGGCCATTTTAGAATGAATATTTTATGAAAAATGAAATGAATCGTTCTACATCTCTTTACTTTAAAATGAGGCTTCTGAATTAAGGAAGCTCGATTACCTGATACGTGTTGATATGTGCTTTGACTCGTACTTTCATATGTGTTCTTAGAGGATCATATTTATGATGGGCCTTAGTAAACCAACCCGACGGCACGCGTAAATCTAAGTAATGAGACAAGTTTAATTATAATACAAAAAAGTACCACAGAACTGACGTTTACAAGTAATAAGTACAAAACTTTAACTAAACACCATAAAATGCAGGAACTCGCAACAATTGATTTGACAAAGCTTTGTTTGCAGCATTCGTGTAGATTCAGCATACTTAATTCTAACAAATTCAACATATCTAATGTGAAAAAAATCAAAAATTGTCAAGCAACCACCTAGTGATGAAATTCTGTGGAATAACCTTTTTATTAAGCTTACAGCTATGCACATTATGAAATCATTATTTTTTTTAGGATATTTTATGAGGATATCAATAATACTATTAGAATCGTATCAGATGTACTTCATTTAAAATACATGTATTGTTTCTACGATATTAACAGTAATTATACAATTCCTTGTTACTCATTAAGTTGAAACGTATTTACATCATTTGGGTGATTACAGAATGTCATCGGAATTCTTTAGTGTTGTTCTGTAAATAAATTATTTAGTCTATACAAACTTTTTTTCTGAAGAAAACATACTTTTCAGCATTTTAATAATGTATGTTAATAAAAATAAGTTGAATGCGTTAAAATACACTTAAATAAAAATCTGTCCGTAGACTGTAATGTTACGAAATCCTTTTGTATGTCCCTGTGAGTTATAACAATTATGTACACCAGAAACTTATTCTATGTAGCTCTTGAATAATTGTATGAAATTTGACATAATTTGGATGACTACATAACATTGACGGAATACTTTTGCAAGGTCCTTGAAATTAACTTCTAATTCAAACCACACATTTTTCTACTGCAAACATGCTTTTAAGCCTCTCAATAATTGAGTGTATCTCAATAATTGAGTGTATCTCAATAATTCACGGGTTAATTTCATTTTATTAAAAGCAATGTAACAATGTTGAAATGCATTTAAACGAAATTTTGTTTATAGGCCGTAATGATAAGAAATAATATGGTGTATCCCGTACACAAATCTTGAACAATATACACATCAAAATATGTATAGCTATTTCTGTATGGCGTAGGAACATGTGCACCAATTTGCGTGGCAATAGGGTGGAGGGCCGCTATTGAGTTTCTGAGGCCGCTATCGCGGTGCAGACAAATTCTGTGAATAGTCTGTAACTGATAAGAAAACATTTATGAATTTCAAAACATGAACCAAAGCAGAATACACATTCAAAAATATAAATCAAATTTTTCGCGGTCCGTGAACACTTATGTCAATTTACAAATCAATCCGGTGATTTTTTTTTTTTTTTTTTTGCCACTATCACGGTGCACAAAAACAGATATAGACACAAAGACCTAAAACCTTTTTGAGTCTAAACAGGGGGGTCTCCACTGATAGTTCGAGAAGGAATAAAATATGAAATATTTTTAAAACATTTGATATAAACATATGGAAACATTCAGGAATTAATTTTATTTTAAAGTCTAAAATTTAATGTGTTTTTAATTAAATAAGAATTGTCATTTTGTTGGTTGTTCGAAGTGGTAAATGTAACTAAGCAAAAAACATGTACTCTTAAAATTTTTTTAGCAATAGAATTTCTTCCAAAGCACATTTGAAACGCTTCAAAACACTTTTAACGACGAATTTTTATAAATAATATAAATAATAATAATAATAATAAAAGAGAAAAAAAAAAAAAAATCATTTATATAAAACGTTAAAGAAGTAAAGAAGTTCTCTCAGAGAATACATCTGGTAGATAAAACATTTTCTTTGACCATTAGCATGTCAATCATATCATAGAAATGGTAATGTATGATTGTTCTCAGACAAAAAGAGATCTTCGTTAAGCAGATTCCTATATCATATGATTTCTGGTGAGCCAAGACGAGATCGTTTACGAGATCGTTTATGTTTGCAACTTGTTCCTTTTGCAATCTTTCTAGAAACTTTTTTGTTTAAGAACAATTCCGTGTGAAAATTGCCTGTGAGATGTTTACGCAAGGTGATTCCTATGCAAAATGCATTCTTAGAATCAAAACTAAAACGAAAGGTCTATTCTATTCGTTTCATACAGAAACAGCTCAATTATCAAGTAAAGGAAGCTTGAAGTTGGAGCAAAACAGAAAAGACCATATTAAAGTGCTCAAAATTCAAAGATTTGTTCATATTTTTACTTTTAATAGAACGAGAGCACCATTTTTTTTATATGGTAAAAGGAGTTGTCACCATTTTGCTGTTACAAAAAAAAAAAAAAAAAAAAAAAAAAAAAAAACTAGTTTCTTGTGACCAACACAAATTTTTCTTGTATATCATTCTATATCACAGCATCAATTACTGTTTAACATGTTATACAAATGTTTAACCATAGCTTCTCACAATAAAAATTTTACATATGGAGTTTGGTGAAATTTTAATTAAGAGATGCTGAGATGTAGCCATGTAAAATATCGCAAACGCAGTTACACCTATCGGCCAATATGCATCGTCAACATTCGTTTTCATAATTTTTATCTCACACATCAAGTTTCATGCAGTTATATGCCATAGAAAATGAGATTTAGCCTTCTTATTCAAGTAGTAAATTGCAGTGCAGCATCTCCACTTATTGGCCGATTTACACCTAAATTAAATCAGTATAGTGTTTCACAATAGTTCTCTTATATATCAAGTTTTGTGATGCAATTACATACAATAGACCCTGGGATATAGCCTTTCCGTTCTCAGAGAAAATTGCAGTATAGCAGCACAACCTGTTGGCCAATATCATTCAAATTGAATCAGCATAATGTCTCATGATGACTTTCTCACATATCAAATTTTGTTCGATTATACGCAATAGAACCTGAGATATCGCCTTCCTCTAAATTGAGGAAACCACTCTACAACAGCATCACTTGTTGAATATTTGGTACTGAAAGTTGTTAGGGACTAATGTATGACAAGGGGCAACTAATCTACATATAAATTTATATGCAATTTTGAACTATAGCTTTCTGAGATATAGCTTTCTCTGAAATTTTGGAAATTGCTGTATAGCAGCACCACATAATGAGAGATTGTCACTAAAGCTTATAGGCACCAATTTATGTCAAGGTGCATCTGCATATAAATTTATATGCAATTCTGTACAGTAGTTCGTGATATACAGTCGTCAAAATATTTTTTGTCACACAAACATATACACAGACAGACAAACATATTCTAAAAATGGTCAAATCGTATTCTGGATCTCTCAAAATGTGTAAATCCATCGAAAATTTTTACGAATCCAATACTTTCTTTTATTGAATGTAGAAGAAAGTAAAAAAAAAAAAAAAAAAAAAAAAAAAAAAAAAATAATAATAATAATAATAAATGTGTACGAATTTAGATATAACAAGAGAAAACTAGAATGTTGTGGCCACCACATGACTTTCTTCTATATTTTACAGTACACATTCACTCAGTATATATATATATAATATATATTTTTTTTTTTGTTAAAAAATTAGAAATATCGTTAACATTATTTTAAATTATCACAAATCGAGGGTTCAACCATTAGTTTTAAAAGTGTTGACGAGCTCTTTTCCAAAACACCCATAATGAAAATTTGGCGAATCTCCTACATAAACAAAAAAATTTTCCCAGTTGACTATCAAACCTTTTTAATTTCATGAATAATAATAAAAATAAATGTGTACGAATTTAGATATAACAAGAGAAAACTAGAATGTTGTGGCCACCACATGACTTTCTTCTATATTTTACAGTACACATTCACTCAGTATATATATATATATAATATATTTTTTTTTGTTAAAAAATTAGAAATATCGTTAACATTATTTTAAATTATCACAAATCGAGGGTTCAACCATTAGTTTTAAAAGTGTTGACGAGCTCTTTTCCAAAACACCCATAATGAAAATTTGGCGAATCTCCTACATAAACAAAAAAATTTTCCCAGTTGACTATCAAACCTTTTTAATTTCATGAATAATAATAAAAATAAATGTGTACGAATTTAGATATAACAAGAGAAAACTAGAATGTTGTGGCCACCACATGACTTTCTTCTATATTTTACAGTACACATTCACTCAGTATATATATATATAATATATATATTTTTTTTGTTAAAAAATTAGAAATATCGTTAACATTATTTTAAATTATCACAAATCGAGGGTTCAACCATTAGTTTTAAAAGTGTTGACGAGCTCTTTTCCAAAACACCCATAATGAAAATTTGGCGAATCACCTACATAAACAAAAAAATTTTCCCAGTTGACTATCAAACCTTTTTAATTTCATGAATATTAAAAAATAATCCTCTTTATGCATTTTCATAGAAAATTCTGTCCTGTACCGGCGTGTTAAACATTTAGGAAAAGCGGGTTGGCAACATGTATTGGACGATTTTTACCAGAAGTTGATAGGCAATAGTTTGCGTCAAGGTGCAATTTCGTATAAAATTTTACGAAATCCTGTGCAGTAATGCCTGACAAGGAAACATTCAAAAGGTGTCATCTTCAAAAAGTATTAAAAAAAATATATGTGATTCTATTCTTCATAAAACACCAGAAAAGGAAAAATTATCGGCTGAAATTAATTTCAGCGACCACAATTTTTTTTCAAAATTAAGCATATTTGGCGATTTCACACTGCTAGGCGATTGACTTTGAGTACTTGGCGGAAAAGCAAAACATGGTTCTGTTCGTACACGGCAATCTCGGTGCTAGCAAACGTATCGTCTAATAGCGCTAAGTCGCCAAATATGCTTAATTTTGATAATTTTTTGTGGTCGCTGTAATTAATTTCAGCCGATAATTTTTTCGTTTTCTGGTGTTTTATGAAAAGTAGAATCACATATATTTTTTTCAATACTTTTTGAGGATGACACCTTTTGAATGTTTCCTTGTGAGATACACTTCCCACAAAATTTTCTCATACACAGACAGACAACTATTTTCTAAAAATGGTCAAATAATGTTCTAGACCTCTCAAAACGTGTAAGTTCATGAAAAACCAGAGGTCGAAAGTTTTTAGGAATGCTATGCTTTTTCCTATTGAATATAGAAGAAAGTAATAATATTAAAAATAAATAAACACATGGATAAAGAAATTGTACTTTTGTTACAATACATATATTACACACACTTTAAAAATAGGCCTCTCGTATTGAATTAAATTCTGTTTAAGACTGATTGTTTTTTCTTTTTCTTTTTGTTTACGGTTTTCTTTTGACATGAGTTTAAATTAGCGAATTTAAATATTTCTTTCTTTGTATGTAGACCACCTTTTATTATTATTTTTAAAGTTAAAGTTTATTTAACGCTTCATATATACGAATACATCTACGCTTCATATATACGAATAGCCTTTACTTTTAAACGAGTTAATCACATGGCTTGTCCTATATATATCTTGGTTTTCTAGGAAACGACTTTCATAATTTTCATATGTTTGAGGTTACGGGTATTTTGGTGTGAAAAACCGATTAGAGTTATCTTAATCTTCTGGAAAATTGGCGTTTGCTGTTAACCTTACTTCGCTGCGCTGGTTGCAAAATATGATAGAAAAAGGGTTCACACGGAAATAAATCTAACGATTTTTATAAGAGTTTAAACCCATTTGACATATCTTCATTAAAAAAAAAAAAAAAAAAAAATTTCATGCTAACTGTCATTTTGTATATGAGAGAAATAGAAACCTGGTTTTCTGAGAAATGGATTTTACAGATTTGGTAAAAATTTAGTGTTCTTGAGATGACAAACTCATCTTACTTAACCTTACCATTAAGAAAATTAGCGTTTCACTCTTAACCCTCCCTTTAAAAGCTGTAAAATAGGACAGAAACATAGTTTTTTCAGAAATGGACCTAACAATTTTGATAAAAACATTACAGTCAAAACTTAAGGTAAGGATTATTTGAGAGGATAGACTCTTCTGACTTATATTCATGTTCAGGAAATGACTGTTTACTTTTAATCCCCCTCCGCCAATTGCGTAATACGCCAGAAATTTAGTTTACATGGAAATGAACCTAACGATTTTAATAAAAGCATAGGGCTAAGGATTTTTTGACAAACCCATCTGATAACTATTCATCTTCAGGAAAATTAGCGTTACTGTTAGTCCTGACTTTTCTCGCTGCAAAATATGTCAGAAAAGTGATGCAACATTCCTTCGTCAATAATGACAAAGACATCATTGATCCTCTGCTTTAAATGAGTAATGTCCGGAACTATCTTCGATACATACATGATATATTTGATATAACCTTATAAGATATGAGTAAAAAACTTCAGTGATTTAATCCAAAGGTTAATGTGTAGTGTACTTTGAGTTGAGTTTGTGTCGTTTCAACGCACACTAGCACTACACTTTGGACAATTAGCAACGATCTAGTATTCATCCCTATGATAAGGTGACCAAATGTAGCCCTTTTCTGGGCATAGCCATTATTTTGAAGGCATTTTTCCAAGTTTTGAAAAAACGTAGAAAGTAAATTATTTATCACTCATATTTTATTTTTATTTCTTATGTATTAAGAATGAAAAAATACATTCGTAATTGGATAATTATGGCAATTTTTAACTATTCATTCTTATAAAGGTACACTGGTCGTGTCACTATATCCTAAAGGTTTTCCAGAGACAAGCTACTACAAATTTGATTCCTCTGCGGAAAGAATATACAGTTTGGATCAGGTCGAATTGACGACATGACTCTTTCATGCAACTCGACGTCATGGAGACGGTTTTCTTAAATTTAACCTATAGGATGGCTTAATTTAGCCCACAAATAGTGGAATGTAGCCAATCATAACACAGCTTTTTCTCACAAACGTTGGAAACTCCGCCTTGTTCTAATCGTCTATTGATTCAGCGGTCCGATTTTCACAATGAGACATTAATTCAGATGCATTACGAGCATTATAAGACCACGAGCGTATTGGTGCATTTCTGAGGAAGAGAGCATAATTTGCAAATTTTTATTTGCGTATTTAAAATTGATAAGAAAACGCATCCTATACTAATTCCAACTTTTAAAATTAAATATTTCATTAAAACTTATTCATTTTTCTAAAAATTAAAGACTGTGACTGTTAAGAAATTATAAGACCACCTGAGAAAATTAGCATATTATACATGACGTCAAACTCAATATAAAGCGCATGCGTCAGTATTTCGTAAAAGCATTACCTAAGAGGTAAAGGCTTGAGTTTGGAATGTGTTATCTACGATTAATTTGACGATGCCTCGAGGTAAAGAATTATTGGAGTGCGAAGTAAGAAAAATTTTATTTTATAAAGGTTCTGGTAAATCTGAAAGAGATATTGCGAGGTTAATGAACCGTTCTAAAACTGCCATTCATAATGCCATAATTAGAAAAGATTATTCAGACAAAACAAAACGATCTGGTAGAAAAAATATTTTGACAGCACATGATAATAGACAAATTTTTCGACTGTCAATTAAAAAGGGTCTTTCAACTCGTGAAATTTCGAAACGTTTCAGCAAGAAAACTTCACATGTAACAGTCTGGAAGAGTCTTAAATTAAATATTAATATGAAATTTATGAAATTGAAGAAAAAACCAAATTTATTGAAATGCCATCGAGAAGAAAGATTAAAAAGGGCTAAAAATGTCATCTCATGGAATGATGAGTGGAAACAAATTATATTTTCTGATGAAAAGAAATTTAACCTTGATGCTCCCGATGGTTACAAACACTGTTGGCATGACTTAAGGAAGGAACCAAAAGAATGCTTCAGTCGACAAATGGGTGGAGGATCAGTAATGATTTGGGGAGCTTTCAGTTATGAAGGGTTGTGTGATTTACAGCGGATTTTGGGTCATATGAACTCTACACAATATCAGTCTATGTTATATGAACATATGATACCGTTTGGACCTTTATTAGGCGGTGCTAACTGGATGTTTTAACAGGACAATGCTGCTTGTCATACATCTAAATCCACACAGGAGTGGTTTAAAAAAGAAAGAAATAATGTTTCGCCACGGCCAAGTCGAAGTCCAGACTTGAACCCAATGGAAAACCTATGGGGTATATTATCTCGCAAAGTTTATGCTAATAATAAACAATTTTCATCTGCCAATGAACTGGAAATAGCCATTGTAAAAGAATGGTACAATATTTCTATAACTGAACTTAACCACCTGGTTACTTCAATGAAAAACAGAGTGTTTGATGACGTCAGGAAAAATTTAGGACAAATATCATATTAATTTTTTATACAATTCTTTTTTTGACAAGTGGTCTTATATTTTTTTAACAGATAATTTTTCACTTATTTCTAATATATATTTCAATTAAACATTTATTGCATTATACCAAGTTATTGAAAACTATAAAAAAATATTGAGCAATATGTTATTTTATGTATTTAAATTATGATTAGAATCTTTATTTTTCTTATAATTTACAAAATTAAAGTGGTCTTATAATTTCTTAACGGACTGTACCTACTTGTACATACTCTTCAACCAGCTATCCTTTACCAGCATGAAAATATAGCGCAGTTTTTGTGGTGTTCATGTAATAAATCGTGCATTAAATGAAGCAAATATATGTATATATATAGAAAGAGATAGATATCGATATGTGTGTGTCATTTTGTCATAGTTTCTGACTATGACAAAGTGACACACACAGGTCAAAACAATTGTTATAATTGTTTCTGACTAACTGTCACTGAAACTATACGTATTTACTTCGGCAGATTGAACAAGACAAAATTTTCTTCATATAATTACACTATTGAAATAATACGCTAAAAATTCTGAAATTTATTGCTCCGCCAAGAAAGTCGTAAACAATATAAAATATGGTATTCATCTTTATGACAAGAGTAAAAAATTATAATTTAAATTACATATAAAATAACCCCGTTAAAGTTTCGGTCGAGCGTTTTACTTCTGTAATAATGATCAGCAGTCACCGCTAGACGAAGTGTATAGCATATCGTGTGGGAAAAAAAAAAAATCTGAAATCTATGTCAACAATGTAACTCTAAATAATTGTGATTTTTTTTTTTTTTTTTTTTTTTTTTACATTAAAGATTCCATTAACAACACAGTGCAAGAAAGTTACTTTCTATCAGGGCAGTTTATACATCAATTTTTGAAGGATTTTGTAGATGTAGCTTGAAATAATTATTCTTACTTTAATAACGGTGAATCCTTTATTAGCATTTTGCTAAACTCCAAATACCAAAATAATGAGTTATCGAAATTTTTAAAGAAATTACAAAGGCGGTTCCACAGAAACAGATACGTAAAATAATTCTTTATATTTTACAAGTTAGTTTTATGGAATAAATAAATAAAACAAATACTTGAAAATAGTGGAAGAGGTACACTTTTGCTAAATGCACTTTTGCTTTATACACTTTTGAATTGACAATAAAACTTAAGCTTAAATTTTTTTGACTTTATCGGGAGTTTCTACAATAAACCATTAAGTATCACCAATAGGAAACATTTTCTTACTATGTAAAAAGAAAAAAATAAATATATCCAGTTAAAAAATAAATATTCCGAGTGAAGTGCACCGATGCTTAATTCAATAATCAGATTATTCGAACCCTGGTAACTCCCACTCAACATCAGGTTCTCGTTTTACCAACTGCATCAAGAGCAATTTGTCGATATGACTGCATAATGGACTGGACCACCTGGTTGAAGGGAGATTTTGGTCCCTATTTATGCTCCCGCCTATGTCCTGACGAACCTTCACCTCACAAGTCTAATGGGCGGTGGACCGAAAGCGAAACTGGATCTTCAGAAATACTCTCCGAAAGAAGAGAATAATTTCCATTGATGATGTTACGCCTACAATTATTGATGCATGGTGCTTTCGGACGAAGATGGAATTTCTAAATTCTTAAGTTGATCAGAAACAAATATCATAATTATTTATAAAATAATTTAGGCACTCTTTATCCCTTGGTTCAAATCATTCGGTAAGATCTCAAGTGCCGTGATTTCTAGAGCTAACTTAATAAAGAAAGTTTATTATTAAAAAGAAACTGTATTGTTATTACTTCTTCATATTCAAAAAAGAAAAAGAAAGAAAGAAAAGAAAAGAAAAAAATGCGTCTACTTTATTGATAAGTTAAAAACTAAATAAACACCATAAAATGAAAAAAAAAAAAAACTGGCACAAATTGTTTCGGGTCGAAATAAAACACGACCCTCCATCAGAAAAACTGGAATATATGTATATATATATTCCGTTTTCGACGAATTTGCACGTTTTTAGATGCAATGAACCATCTGATCATTTTTAGAAAATATTTGTCTGTCTGTGTATATCAAAAATTTTGTGGACGCTGTATCTCACGAACGACGTCCACAAAAGAACGAAATTTAACCAAACTTGGCATTTAGTTGGACCTTGACCTAAATTGGTGCTGATTACATTTTGGGATAAATTGCTCTACAGGTGTCGCTGCCATAGTGCCATCCCATTTTTTTTTTTTTTTCATAATTTTTAACATCGCAGTATAGGACAAAATTTTGTGTAAATTTACATAATGAGAGTTATTTTTAATGAATGTTTGGGAGATTTATATAAATTATTGATAATAGTAGTAGTAAACTAGAAGAAAATGTGTGTGCATATAGAACCACCCCTCCGGGAGGAGGGGTAATCGCTCAGAGAGTTTATATTTTCAACATGGGTGACTTTCAAAAGAACCTTTCAAAGAACCTTTAAAATGAATGGTTGAACCACAGATATGGGATTATTTCAAATAAAGTATTATTATTTTTTTCTTTTCTTCTTCTTCTTCTTCTTCTTTTTTCTTAAAAAGAAAAAAAAAAAAGACTTTCTAAGATATCTTCTGTATATAGCATAAAATTCACTGAACTTCTCTGTGATGAAAACTGTCTGCAATTGTGATGGAAAATACATTTAATAAATAATATGTAATGCATGAATTTATATAGGAATATACAGAAGAAAGTGTTGTGGTAGCCACAACATACTAATTTACATATGTTGCGAAAATCAGAGTGACGTCATTTTCAACAGCTAAAGTTTTTTCGAGACAACTAAACCACAGCTCATGGATAAAACCTTTTTCACTCGTTCTTACAATTAGATGCAATAATATCGTTTTTAATTAAATTCATAATTTTAGTAACTACAGGGAGTGATCAAATTATTATTATTATTTTAAGTCTGATTTTTTTTCTATTTTCTAATGAAAAACTGCACGAAATAGTCTTGAGCATAAGACAGGCAAAAACCATTCTTGTACCACACTTTCCAATAACGTATGAGTGCCATTAAGACCGACCAACACATTGAAGAAAAATAAAAATACTTTGATTTAACCTGTATTGTTATATTGTTTGTTGATCTGTTGAAATAATTAGTTTAGATGAAGCAATAATATTCATTCAGAAATTCAGTTTGATGAAAAAGAGTTGCTATCAAAGTGGAGTACTTAACAAACTCACAATTCTTTC
This sequence comes from Salticus scenicus, assembly GCA_963930645.1. NCBI lineage: Eukaryota > Metazoa > Arthropoda > Arachnida > Araneae > Salticidae > Salticus > Salticus scenicus. The sequence continues at coordinate 405,767,021 of OZ005648.1, read as the reverse complement.
AAGCAAATGGCTGTAATTGCGTTGAGACACAATTATCCAAGTTGAGCATGCGACTTGAAGTGTTTTATTTTACTTAAAATCCTGACAAAAATATCCCAGTGTTACATTAATTAATTATCTCTTGTAAAATTTTTCATGATAAAAGGTTGTTAATAAGGATGGGGACGGGGACACGGGCAGTACAGATAAAAAAGAGAAGCGTCCTTACATCACAGAAGCTGAAGAAAAAGTTTGGCTCAGTTACTTCTCATCAAAAACCATAATATGCTCGCCAAACTCAAATCTCAAAGAAACCAAGATCAACACCCAATTTTTCGGCTATGCTGTAATCAGTATATTTTTTAAAAAATATATTGGTAACCCTAATTTTAGCCAGAAATATCGTTAAAACATCTTGGAAAAATGAAAGATGTACTTTAGAAATCTGACCTCAAGAATTTTATTCACAATAGTTGTTTTTACTTGTTATGGTTTCATAAACCTTTGAGCCGATACGAACAATATAACTTTCGTTTCAAAGAACACATCCGTTCTTTGCTACAAATGAGAATGCCAGCAAACTCATTCTATTTTATTTTATTGAGAAGAAAGGAGAGCTATCCCATCTAAAGATTTTCCGATCATTTCGCTTATCCATTTATTGCTAGTGATTAAATTAGAGATATTCATAACTGACTTGAATTTAAATGCTATAATGTTTTTAGAATCGCTGTTTTTAAAAATGGGAATTAAACTAAATTTAAGAAATAATATGTAATTTTGAATATGTGATTTTCGATATCACATGTATAATAAAATATTATAAAGGATTTGTAATTTTTTAACACATATGATTTCACTTACTATTTACAATATCATTAACAATATCATTAACAATAAATAAGATAAAAGTTTTTATTTATTTATTTATTTATTTTTTAATGTTAAATATAAAAGCATGTTAAAATACCGATTGTACTAATAAAAACTTTACCTGCTTTGAAGATTGTTTATAAATTATAAAATGCGTGAAATTATGAAATAGTTTCAGACAAACCATTTAATAAGCTAATCTAATCTTAGATAAATGAGAATTACTAAGTAAATAAATCTAGCTTTAAAAAGGACTAAGCTACTCTATTTATATTGCCATTTGTCATGAATATTGAAAAGTTCCTTCAGAACTATCAGTTTTAAACATTTTCCTCCTCATTATATTCAAGACGATTTGTTTCTAGTATCGAATATAAGTCAAATATAGCAAGTTCTTATTGACAGCTCTAATTCGCAAATATATAGTTAGAGAAATCTAACTACAGCAAGTTATTATTTAAAACCTGAAATTCGAGAATAACTTAGACGAACTTTGTCATAGCGAATTTAAAATGTGTGGAATAGTCAAACAATCATTTTTATTTATTTACTTATTTATTTATTAGTACGGTGGACTATTAGTCTCATCTACGGATTTTTGCAATACCAGTTTTATGATAGTCGGACACTTATCGAAATCGAAAATTTATCGAAAATATAATTGAATAATTTGAAAGCAATGTTATAATTACAAAAAAAAAAAAAAAAAAAAAAACTAATAGTCCTAAACTCTGCTTTTGCCAGAATTTCACCAAAATCTTTTTTTTTTTTTTTTTTTTTTTTTTTTTAAGAAAAAGAAAAAAGAAAAAAAAAAAAGAAAATTAATAATAATCAGTATCTAAACGAACAGTATTGGAATTTTTTTTTTTTTTTAGGGGGAAAGGATGAAAAGGTCGAAATTTTTATATTATTAATATTTTACGCCAAAGCCGCTAGTAGGAAATGCTAATCGTCTGCTTTTAATTTTGTAGCATTATGATGAAATTCTGTGGAATACCCCAACAAAAATTACTGTTTGGACTAAATTACGCGCATTCTACAAAATAGGTACTTGAGAAATCAGTGATATAAATCCCCCAAGCTTGTACATAGTAGCGCTATTGATTTCCTCTCAGTAATTTGTGCCTAATAAGCACATGTTCGTCTATAATTATCGATCAAACATATAATTATAAAACATAATATCGATAATTATAATTGTGTAACATGCATGTATTGTATGAAGCAAACACTGGCACCTAAGTCGTACGAAGCAACACTTACGAAGTCTGTAATTAAGCATTCTTTAATAAAACATGTTTCTTACTGTGCACCAGTTTCTTTAACATTTAAGACTTCTGAGCCTTTTATGTGCTTCTAATTAGAAAATAATGTAATTTGAATAAATATAACTCCTTAGACCTTTGGGGCTTTCGCGTTTTCCTGGCTTTGTAGAGGAACCCCAGGCGAAGGAGGAAATTCTCCCCTCTCTTGTGTGAGACAGGGTGTGGTTCTTCTGAACGACTTGCGTACAAGTGTTTCATTATTCGTTCATTTAATTAATACTTAGAAGATTATTTGCATAAGGAATTGATACAGTGAACCGTTTGCCAGAAATGCAATTTTATAAACTTCTATTAAAGATAATCTAATGCAGAAATTGGAAATTTTCATTTTATTCTCAGTATTTATGAGTTGGAATAAGGAACTTTAAATAATGGGTCATGTCCTCTATATTTTTTTTAAAAAAAAAAGGCTCGTGTGAAAATAAAAAAGCACCTTAAAATGAAATGTCAGAATGTTATTTCAATAATGTATTGATTTATACATATATTACGGAAAATATTTATATAAAAATAAAACAAGAAAGAAAAATTATGCAATTAACATTGTTTATAAACACTTTTCCACTGTATTTACCCATGACATATACGTCGTTTAACCGTCAGTGCACTTTACCTCCATGATAATGCATTTTGTTTTCTATTATGGACGAAGGAAGCTCCCACAAACTTTATTTATGGCTTTACTTATAACTAAAAAAAAAAAAAAAACCGTCGTAATACAAAACCATGCTTTTGTTTAGCACTGTACAACGTATAACATAACAAGGTTACAAAATTATATTATGCTTTTTAATATACAGAAAGAATCTTATAAAAAAGTCTTTATACTGCTGTCTCAAAAAAAAAAAAAAAAAAGCATTAAAATGGTTGCTTTTGTGGAGTTCATATAGTCTAGAATTTGAATAGGCGCAATACAGTGCGTCCCAAAATTTTATAGACAACGGTTTTTTCTTTATTTTGCCATTGAAAAAAATGAATAAAGATTTCAAAATTATTTTTAATTATAAGTAACATCAAGGCAATAATAATATTATACAAAAATATTATATTACAATCACAGGCATTGTGATAGAAACTAAAACTGAAAATTTACTGTCCCAAAAGTTTATAGACAACTCATTATTTTTTCTTTAACATTCAAATTTTTGAGCCATTTTTCCTAATCACTTCAAAAACTCTATCATAAACTAATGGACCTAAAAAGCCTAAAATAAAAATTTATTATTGTAGAGACATGCTATAAAATCATAAAAGTTTCAACAACAAGAAAATTTTAAAGAAAAATATAGATATTTCACTTTTGCAAAAGATAAAAATTTTAAATATTCCAAATATTTCAAAATGCGTTCGAGAACAATAATCTTTTTATATAAGTATTTGTTAGATTTTTCTAGAATGTTCTATGACTTTTCTTGACTTCGTCATGCTGATAACTCGATGGTCCCCTATTCGGTCCTCGAAAGACGATATGGTACTATTTTGTAGATAATTAATAGAAAAAATGTCAATTGATAAAAGAAAATCTTCCGTTGTCTACACAATAGACTCAGAAATTTTGATTAGTTTTTTAAGAAGCTTTTCCTTTTTTTGTAACTAAAATGTACAAAATAAAATTTAAGTAAAAGTCATTTTTTAACGTTAGAAGCTTTTTATTGTGAAGCCCTAAAAAGCGTAAAATAAACATTTATTCTGGCAAAGGCATGCTACAAAGAAATGAAAGTTTCAACACTAAGAAAATTTTACTGAAAAATATAGGTATTTCCCTTTTGCAAGAGATGAAAAAATTTATTGTTCAAAATATTTTTAAAAGCTTTTGAGACATTTGAAATTTGTGGCCTAACGAATGATTATACAAAAACTAATAACTAAGAATATTGTTTTCGAAAGCTTTTTAAAATATTTTGAACATTAAAATTTTTTCACCTCTTGCAAATGGGAAATATCTATATTTTCTCTAAAATTTTCTTAGTGTTGAAACTTTCATTTCTTTGTAGTATGTCTTTGCCAGAATAAATTTTTATTTTATGCTTTTTAGGGCTTCACAATAAAAAGCTTCTAATGTTAAAAAATGACTTTTTACTTAAATTTTATTATAAAATACGTTTTGGTTATTTTCAGATTTTACTTTTACTTCTTCTATGTCGCAATACAAAGCATTGGTTTCACCAGCTATTACGCTATTTATTACCTCTATTCTGTAATTCAAATATTTTATGCTTTCAGGTACGGTGTGACGTGGAAGCATGTGACCAAGAATCAAGCATCTCTCTTCTCTTCATAGTTTGATTAAGTACGATGTTTAAGGATATACTGGCATGATATACTGACATTATGCAAAAAATATACAAAAATAACATGCAGAAGTAATGTGAAGTAATAAAATAAGGGGAAGTTTTATGTTCATAAGAAAAGAGAGCTCTATGTATAATAAAATAAGATATGTGCGTGTTCGTCGCTTTGTAGGTAAACGGCTGATCGCAGAGGAATTTTGCACAGAGTTCTGTTTTGATCTCTTCTGGTGCATTTCGAAGTCCGATTTCCGAATTTTTAATTTCTTTTTCTTCTTATTTCTTTATTTCTTTAAGCTAAATTTTTGCAGTTAGGGAGACTGTATGATATTGCCATTTGTTATAATAGAGTGAAGATGATAATCTGTTCGAGAAATGTAGTTCTTGAATAATAGCAGCACCATTTAATCGTCCAGTTAGATCCTAAATTGAAATGTCCCATTAAGTCGAAAATGCAGGCAGTGGGAATCTGGAACCGATATAGCGTAAGCTGAGAAGATGCAGCTAAAAGCAGCGGGGACCCGAAGCGAAGTTTTAAGCGATTTCAATGGAAATTGTTTTTAGTTTTCAGTTATAAAAAGATTTAAAATATGGTGATTAGTGTTTTTTGAAAATATCATTCAATGTAGGGAGTAGCGAAGCAGGCAAAGCCTATCAATATGATAAGAAATTCTGAGGAAAGCGCTTTCACACAATCATTTTCACTATCTTTCACACAACTTTTTTGAAATCATGAAATTTTCTATAATCTACTAGCAAAAGTGCTTTTAAAAAGAATTATACCATTACATTATGGAAAATTTTACTATTTAAGAAAAAGTAGTGAGAAATATTTATTAAGAAAAAGTGCATATAACACCTGCAAATTTAGAAAAATCTTATTTCAGTCGATACATTTGAATAAACGGAAATGTAATTCAGATTTCTACAAGCATAAATATTATCCGAATTATTTAATTAATATTTTTACGGCTCTATTTACAAAGAACATTATGAATGGATGTGCCTATTAACCGACGCAATGCTCCATCATCAATTAAAAAATAAAGCCCTAATCATATTTAATTCATAAGCCCACCGCAGGCAGACACTAAAACATAAATCCCATTCCATTTGCTGTTAATTAGACACAAAACCGGATTCGAAGAATTAAAAGAAAGTGATGTGAAAAAGAAAAAAGTAAGAAATCGTTGAACGTGCTTAGAATTGATGCTTTCTTTTAAAAGTATTGGCTTTTCCGGATTTTTTTTTTCTTTCTTTCTTCAGATGCAACAAAGGACTACAATAATAATTAACTGAAATATATATACCCTTTATCTGATTCTCTGTTCGACAAGCAGGCAGAAGATTCTGATTCACTATTGCTTTGTTTCAAAACATATTTTAGCCGATAATTTACGAACGGTTAAGGCCAGTGAGATGATAGTCTACATTGATAATATTGATAAATTGCGAGAGAATAGTTACGAATCCAGATTTTTAATATGTAGCTATTGCTAAATCATTAAATTATGGTAATGTGCAGATTTTATTCATAGTAAGACCATAGTATTCATAGTAAGTATTAACATATGAAGCCCGTGCCAAAACTGGCAAAAAGATGTGTGTGTATATGTCCATCCATCGCTTTGCAGATAAACGGCTAATCGCAGAGCTACAGAATTTTGCATGGAGGTCCGTATTGACCTCTCATGATGCATCTCAAAGCCTAATTTCCGTAATTTTCATTATTATTTTTTTTGTTTTTTGTTTAAAATCTATAAATTTCTGGAATGATCGTCTCTAGAGATAAAAACGTAAACTGCTGTTTGTAAAAAATTCAACACCATGAAGGAATCATCAGAATTAAATGAAATTTAATACACAAACGACTTGTATTGGTACAAATAAATGACGAAAGTTTCAAAGAAAAAGAAAAAAAATAAATAATAAATAATAATAATAAAAACTAGTTGGCATAGGTGGACTCTGCTCAGTTCCCCATCGTATTTATGTTCTCATAAATTTCTAGTGCGAGACATATTGTAATCATGTTAAAAGAAATGAATTTGATCAAAGCTTGATATAGTGACAGAATGAAATCCCCGCCTAATAGGCTATCCACCGTTCAATTCGATATATATATCTTATTCTAATCTATTAATTTATTTTATCAGGGTCAATTCCGTTGTTTAGTTTTCATGCTACTATTTCCAATGCAATAATCCTCAAAATTCATATTTATATGAAAAATTTACAATATCGCTATGTTGATAAAATCGTAAATTACGAATGATTTACGAAATTTTCCTATTAGAATTTTTGTATTCAATCATGTTCAAACAAATATCATAAATGTAATTTTGAAGTTGTCTAATGTATTTAGGATCCTCAAATTGGAAATTTATGCTCAATTTTGCCTTATTCTGACATGTTAAGTTAATCGTAAATTCCAAATAACTTACGAATTTTTTTTAATTGAAAAAATCATAGTCTATGATATTCATGCCAGTATCCTAAATAATATTTCGAAAGTGGTTTGACATCTTTACGATGAAAATATCCCTCAAGATTGACGTTTATGTGAAATTTTGCTTTATTCTGCCATGTTAAGAAATTCGTAATTTTCCAATAACTTACGAAATTTTTATATTGGAAAATTCATAGTCATTAATATTCATGCCAGTGTTCTAAATAATATTTCAAAAGTAGTCTGACATCTTTACGATGAAAATATCTCTCAAAATTGACGTTTATGTGAAATTTTGCCCTATACTGCCATGTTAAGAAATTCGTAAATTTCCAATAACTTGCGAAATTTTCAAAGTAGCACATTTATAGTTACTAATGTTCATTCTGGCATCAAACCTGATATTTTAAAACTGGTCTGACATTTTTACAGTAAAAAGTTTCCATTTAATGCACGTTTAAGTGAATTTTTGTCCTATTCTCCCATGTTAAGAAAATCGTAAATTTCTCATATTTTACGAAGTTTTTTTAATTCGAATGTTGCAAAAGAATAGGGTTCTTGCCAGTATCGAAAGTAATATTTTAAAATTGATATGACCTCTCTGTGACCATTTGTTCGTGAGATATCGTGTTAACAGACTAACAAACTAACGGACTAACACACTGACACACTAACGGACTGACACACTAACGGACTGACGCACTAACAGACACCCTACAGATAGACACCATACAAATTTTGTCATTTTCGGATTCCTCACACCAGAAAACGTGTAAAAAAGTCAAAAAACCGAGGTCGAAAATTTTCACGATTACCTAAGTTCCCCATACCTATAGTATGATGGGGAACTAAAAATAAGTGTCCGAAATCAGTATTTGGTGTAGCCACCACGCGCTGCAATAAGTGCTACTATACGAAGTGGCATGGACTCAAACAGATTTTGAATGTCTGCTTGTGGAATGGAATTCCATATTGTTTGTATGCATAGCCAAAGTTCGGCTTTTGAAGCTGCAGGACGCGAATCACGAGCGAGACGCCATCCAGCCAAATCCCACACGTGCTCAATAGGCGACATATCTGGCGAATAAGCAGGCTAAGGAAGAAGTTGCATGTGTTGGGCTGAACAGAAGTCTCGAACAGTCTTTGCAACATGTGGGCGTGCATTATCCTGCTGAAAGGTAGCTCCAGGGATGCCTTGAAGGAAGAGAACGACTCTGGGCTGTAGCACTTCACGGACGTACCTGTTACTATTGAAATTATCCTCAATTCATACCAAATTGGATCGTCCATGATACGAAATTGCACCCCAGACCATAACTCCGGCTGTTCGGCTGATATGTCGTTCGATAACGCACTCTGGAAGGCAGCGTTGACCGGCATAGCGTCTAACACGAACGCGGCCATCATGGTCCTACAAACTGAAGCGTGACTCATCTGAAAAGACAACTTGGTGCCAATGAGCTGGCCAGGCTCTGTGCCCATGAGCCCATTGCAGACGCAGCCGTCGATGGTTTGCCGTGAGGGGGGATCCTGTATAATGGCACCCTTGCACTCAGTCCACGGTGTAGCAGACGTCGACGAATTGACGAAACCGATATTAGTACACCTGTAGCAATAGACCAACGTGCTGCCAACTACCTGGAGGAAGCTGTACGGTCATTCACCGCCATGCGGAGCAGAGGTCGATCGTCCCGCGCTGACGTCACCTTCCGTCGTCCACTGCCAGTTTTTCGAGTTGTTCGGTGCTCGTCGGTCCACTGCTTTCAAACTCGCATCACTGTGGAACTGTTCCGCTGCACACGAGCTGCTATTGCGCGAAAGGTAAATCCTCCTTCTCGAAAGCCGATAATCCTCCCCCGTTCAAACTCTGTAAGCTGTTGGAATTTATCTTTCTTCCGTCGTGGACGCGTACTTAGGTCTCACTAAACGTTCGCCACTAAAAAATAATCATCAACTATTTTCAACGTCTCACTACAGCCCTCTATTTATGAGCTTTCAGCATCAGTTCAGAGGGCGCTGCGCACGCCACGCCTGCGCGGTGGCTCTGAAACTTTACTATTTTCCATAACATCTTATGATTGACATTTGCTGCAAATTTCATTTAATTCTGATGATTTTTTCCTGGTGTTGCACTTTTTACAAACAGCAGTGTAAAATTTAAGCGACTTTTCGTGGTACATTAGCGCAGTTGATTAGAGCGCAAGGTTAATAAGACTAAACTCGTGGGTTCGATTTTCCATGGGCCAATGTGTTACTTTTTGAAATAATTAACAGTAAAAATGCCAATTTAACAAAAGAAAATCTTTCACATTTTAGTGTCACCACAATATCCCAAGCTGCAATTTTGGCGAGAAGTGATAAAAAACAAAGTTAGATTTAGATGTGTGTTGGTCGTTTCTTAGGGAAATGGCTAATCACAGAGCTATAACATTTCGCATGGAGATCCGTTTTGACCTCTCGTGATGTACCTTGAAGCCCGCTTTTCGAATTTCTTATATATTATTTGGTGCTGCCACCTGTTATAAAATGAAGAAAAATGTTTGCCCGAAAAATGCAATTCTTGAATAATAGCAGAGCCACTTATCCAGTTAGCACTAAAACTAAAATGTCCGGTTAAGGCACAAATTCAAGCAGCGGATAGAAGATCCGGTACCGACATAATACAAACGGGGAAGACGCTACCGAAGGCAGCGGGGACTTGAAGCGAAGCCTTAAGCGATTTCAATGAAATTATTTTCAGTTTTTATGTATAAAGTGATTTAAAATATAGTAATTGATGTTTTTCGAAAATCCATTTTAATATAGTGACTAGCAAAGTAGGCAAACCCTGCTTCGCTAGTCACTGTATTTAACAATTACGTATCTTATAAAAAAAAAATATCTAGCTCATTTAGAGATTTGTGTTTACTAGATTAGTCCGATTGGTTTGTATTACTTCGTCTATATGCTGGAGTGCATCAAAATGATTGTATTAATGTGTTCCAATATTAATGTTATTTATATTATTTAAATTTTAAGTTAAATGGTTATCACCAATTTTAGTCTAATTATTATTTTTGAAAAAGTAAGTTAAAAATCCGGGATTGAAAAAAAAAAAAAAAGAAGATTTATCGCCTAACATGAGTTGAAAGTGGAAGACTGACAGCTTGCAAATTTTAAAATATCATTGTGTGTCCTAGAAGGAAAAAACATTATTTAATTTTAAAATTTCTCTATAAAATCTCTAATTTTCAACCGAATTAAGGGATTTTTGGACTACAAACTCATATTCTCTTTTCTCAAAACCAGTTTAAAGTTCGTAAATTAATAAAAATAAAGCACTTTTATACTCCATTAAAACAAATAATAATAATGAAAACGTGACTCATTATTAACCTGATTTGAAAGCTGGAGGATTGCCAGCTTGGAAATTTTAAACTATAAATACAAAATGGGTGGAAAGAACACATTTTAATTAATTAAAAAAATTAACAAATTTGTTAGGTTTAGAAATTTAAAATATTAGTATGTTCTTGACACTCAATGTTTTATTCAGTTTCACTTCCTCTTTAGTTTAATTATTTTTCCTTTTTTATTAAAACCGATGGTTATTAAAATCTAAGTAATTTATTTTCTATTTACTTTTATAATTTTAGGTTAATAAATATTAAAAAAATCATAGTTTATTTAAAATTTATTTTAGCATAAAATATTAATACGTTAGCCGAAGCTATCCGTATGCAAATGACATAAGTCTACGTCATCTGCTGTAGCGTAGCAAAAAAGCAACCGTGTGGCTTTTTCGATGTTAGTGTCGAGGTGAATCCCGGTAATAAAGAAGCTGGCGTGAAACGCAGTTTGTATATTTTAGTTTAAGTTTCCTTGATAACCTCGACAGTATTGTGTAGAAAGCTATTGTTTTTCAGATGAGGTTTAGGTAAATATTTTTAGATTAATTCGAAGATAATAGACATTTTAAAACTGCAAACTTTTAAGCTACTTTCAGTAATAGTATAGGCTTGAATAACTACTCTGTATTAATCTATCTGCCCTGAAGCATATTAAACGAATCATCTAAATGTGTTATAATTTTTATTTTCGTTTGCCATATTTTTATTTCACTAGATAAATCAATCTAGTTTTTAAATAAATGATTTTATTTAAAAGAAAAACTTGTCATATTTCTTTTTTTACCTGCTCAATACAGTTTCCACTGGACTCTGTTATTTCAACTCTGCTTAACTTTGAAGCTTTAAGATAATCATGTCAGGTTTGTAAACCTGACAAAATTAAATTAAAAAACTATCAAACAGGTTTTTTATTAAATTCGGTTAAGAACCATCCCGATTAAATCAGCGTTATAATTAAAATAATCTGGTGTGTCACTCACACGACTTTCTCTTACCCTGAAATTTAATACTATAAATACAGGTTGGAGATTAAGAGGTAAGATAACGAGTACTGTTATGTAAACCGATGTTAAACAATTCAAATTAGGCTTCGGAAGAGTTTTATATGATAATTAGTTGTGTGTGAGGGGTCTACCGCCCCCCCTCAACCCCCCGTTTCATTAATGCACCAACAATTATATAGAATTTAATTCGGTTATTAAAAAATAATTCTGTTTTTAAAAAATACTTTATTAAAATTATCATTTAAAAAAATTATCTTTTATGATAATGCAGACGATTTCCATATTAGAGAAGTAGTAGAACACTAAATGAAAAAAAAAAAAAAGTTGAATTTATTCTCAATATTACATTAAAAAAAAAAATTGTTAAAAATGAAAAAAATCGATAACTTTATTTTAAATTATCGCAGATCGATGGTTCAACCATTCGTTTTAAAGGTATTGGTGAGCACTTTTGAAAAATGCCCATCATGAAAAAATTTTCCCCCAGGAGGGGGGGGGGAGGCGAGGCTCCTACTTACACAAAAAAAATTTCCCAGTTCATTTCATTTGATTTAGTGCAGTCTATAGATGTCAAACTTTACTTACCTGCAATTTCCCCCATAGACGTAATGTATTAGAAGACTTTTGAGTGTCCCTGTACACGAATCATTTGCTTCATCTCAACAAAAAGCTTACTGTAGCATCCCTATATGATACACATTTAGAATACCGAGTTTGGAATTTCTGCCGTTATTTGTTCTTGAGATATGCTGATAACAGACACACACACAGACAGACACACACACAGACAGACACACACACACAGACAGACACACAGAGACTGACAGACACACAGACCATTCGCTAAAAACATGATTTTCGTATTCAGGGGACCTCAGAACATGTAAATATAACAAAATCTCACGTTCGAAAATTTGACCCTAAAACAAAACAATACTTTTTCAACCCTATGGGTAAGAGAAAGTAAAAATAGATAAATAATAAAAAAAAAAAAAAAAAAAAAAAAAAATCCAAAAATTTCTATTTATTTGGAAGCTACAGTGTCGTAGACAGATAGACAGATAAAGGGTACAAATAATACAATACCTCTTTTTTGGTCGAGGGTTGAAAAATGGTGTTTATTTCAAAATTACATACTCATTGATATTTAAATTCATGAAAGAACACAAAATGTATATTTGGAAGAAACAAAGAAAGATTTGCTTATACTCTAATTTGTTAATGAAACTTTTGCATTCCTAAATTCGAGGAATTTTTAAACAAATTTAATAAGTCTATCCATGAACAAATAAACACATTTGGAACATTTTTAAAACCCTAATTAAATTAATGGTAGATGTTCACTTAATTAACAAATGCAATCGGTTCTTTCATACCCACGCATTTCTTTAAAAACTTCTTGTGGGGTACTTAAATAACCAGACTAGCTTATAGAGTGGAAGATGAACTGCTGATAACTTAATTCTCTCCTTTCTAAAAAGTGAAAAATTGGTTTTTCTTTTCCCATCCGACTGAAACGGTAATAAAAATTCAAAACCTTACTGGAATTGCATGTGAAAGGCTGTAACCTAAACATGATTGAGTGTTTCGAAGACCGCAACTAACTGCAGTAACTCAGTTTGCCTTTATTAACTCGTTCTGCCCACGACTGGTTGCTGTCCAGTATTTGTTTGGACCGAAAACTGACGAATGGTTGTCCCAGCCCACTTTTAGCTTTCTGACCCTGGTTTGTTTTTAATTATGGAAGTTTGCAATTAAAAATAATATAATGTATTCTGTTATGTGTATTTGAACGTGACTTTTTATTAATTGTAATGTCGCTTATAAATCAGCAGCATATTATTTCCTTTCACATGATTTATAATATTATCTTTTAAAAAATACCGTAAATATATATACCATTTCAAAAACAAAAAATATTGGGAAAAATGACTAGTTTAAAAACTAATGAAGACAGAGATAGCCGTTTTTAAAGCTAGGATGGGATATTGAGCTGAATTTTCTTTACTTTTTTTCAAGAGTGAAAAAAATAATATATATATATATATATATATATATATATATTAATTTAACCAATAGATGGCATTGTCAAGTTACGAATTATACATTTGTTTAAAAAAAAAATAAATCTGATGAAAGCACTTTTATAACATCCTTTTCTGAAATATTCACAAATATTTCAGTTTTTATTAAAACTGTTATTTTTCTTCTGCTTGATATTTAATATGAGAGGCAGCACCCGCGGCCTAGAGATTCTGTTCTCGAAGCTTGTAAACGAGAAGTGCCGGGTACGATCTCAAGTCACGCTTATAGACCTAGTCGTTCGGAGTTTTCCGTGTTTGTTTTCCTAAACTCGCGTCAATACCTGCTACGACCACTTAGAAAAACTTTTACTTAGAGCATACCACATAGGATTACGATCCTTGTGTAATCAATTGGCCTTAACTCCAATACCATCTAATATGAAACTTGGCAATACCATTTGATGCTTAACCTTCCTACCCTGTATGGGTCGATTCGACCCATTTTTAAAATTGATCTTTCGATATCTTCTACAGATTTTAATTTTGATTGTTCAAACATTATGTATGCCTCAAAAATATGCATTCGTTTAATATAAGATGTTTTCAGAGTCATTGGTTTGTTTTAAACCACCCCAAAAAAATATGTGACATATTACCTGTCTGGGTCGATTTGACCCACATTATTAACATGCATAGAAATGCTTAAAACACCAATTTTTTCTTTTGACTAGACTTCATTTTCAGGAATAGTCAATAGATGGCGATAGTATTCGGAAACGTAGATGTAAAATGAGCTCCATAGAAATTTTTTCTTAAGGCCTAAATTCAATCTATACAAAGTGGGTCGATTCGACCCATACAGGTAAAACGTGCATAGAAACGTGTATTACCATGCATAGAAATGCTTAAAACACCAATTTTTTCTTTTGATTAGACTTCATTTTCAGTAATAGTCAATAAATGGCGATAGTTATCGGAAACGTAGATGTAAAATGAGCTCCATAGAAATTCTTTCTTAAGACCTAAATTCAATCTATACAAAGTGGGTCGATTCGACCCATACAGGTAAAACGTAAAATTTTTTCAACAGGGTAGGAAGGTTAATACACTGAATGACGATCCCGAACCAGAGCATGATGTGGAGTGATGTCCCAGATGTCAGTCACACAAAGTCATTTGAAAAGCTACTTTCAATGCTTACTTTCTGTTTAATTGATAATACGTTTTTGATATGTATCTTGGTATTCTCATGGATGAAGGTTAAAAAATAGTTGTAAATGTGTGGTTTCAAATTAATCATTTAAAACGTATTGAACAAATAATCGTGTAACGTAATTTAAGGTTATTATATACTTAATTTACGGTCTAAGCATTTCTTTTTACAGGTTTTGTCTTTAATCTCTGCTGCCAGGCTTTCCCCGTAATCATACGGGACATTTTTTTTTTTTTTTAACAGTGTAGATAGCTTTTACTAATAGCGTTAAAATAAATAAATTCGTTTGTAATCTTTTATTTGTTTATGATATAATTTTATACAAAAGAATGCCTATTCATATTGATCCATTTCTATGCAAACCATGACACTGTGTAGCGTGACATTTGGGACATAATATTACCTCTAGAATCATCCAAGAAAAAAGGTTTCACAAATTTCTGTAATGAATATCTTGAATAATGCTTAGGAATCATTGTAATACAAATTTTTATTATTATTTTTAACTGTATTTTTATAAGCTGTCACATAGGAAAATTAACTTATGTGCTACAGCATTCATTACCAGTAGAACCTCTTATGACCGACAAAAAATGTCTAAAAAAAGAACTATTGATATTTGTTACAAGTTATTAAACTGTTACCTCATGATCATAAAATTTATACTTAGAAGGAGAGGTCACAAGATGAAAAATTCCGCTCGGGACGAGCTTGCGCAGAATTGTAGCATACTCTGAAGCTAACAACATACTAAAGCAGTAAAGTGCAGTCAAACAATCTCGAGAAAGAAGTTCTTAAAGCTTCAATTGCTCAAGCATAAGTTATTTCGATAAAAATCAACGCCAGATGAAACGCCATATGTCATTGCAGGGTTATGAAATTTATGCTTTTGTGAATGACTTCACAGTTATTCTTTCGGATAAGAGGAGGAAAGGTCTGGAGGCCTTCTTCTTCATGGCCATGGCTTAGATAAATATGGAAAAATATTTTTAAAAATATTTAATATTTTTTATAGGTTATTTTTTTAAATTTTTAGGTTTGATTAGTATATGCATCAAACCTAAAAATTAAAAAAAATTCAAAGATTCTGTGGTTAAATCCTAACACAAAAATGAAAATTACACACCTTCAGTTATATAGAGTAAAATCTTTAAGTCTTTAATTCTGAATTTACGTATTACACAAAGGTAGCTTGACCCTTGTAAAAAACAGAAATGAATTCTGAGCTCTTGGCTGCAATTCTGAGCTCCTGGTTGCATGATGCTGCCATGTACTGGTGAAAAGAACGTCAAACATTTATATGGATATATTAAGATAAAAATTAGCACTGTTTTGTAATTTTTTAGCGCTAAAATTCGTTAAAAATTGGTATGATTCATATATGCATCACCGTGTATTGAAGGGTTAACTACCTTGAAACCAAACTATTAATTCTACATCACAATTCAACTGAACTCGCGATCAAATTCTAGGGAATCAACTCTAATATGCTAAAAATATGATATAAAGTTACAGCATAGAAAATTATTGTTTATGTGGCGAGCATTTGGGGAGGTAAAACTTGTCAAAAACAGTAAAATCTAAAATATATTCACTTCAACTGTAATTCTTATTGCACTTATCACATGGATACTAAAATATATTATAAACTATTATAGTATAAACTATTTATACTGCTGCATTAACCGTAATCACGGACATTCGACCCATTCAATTGACACTTTAAAATGAGTACACAAAAACAAACATGTTGCAACTTAAAAATTCTAACATTCATCAAAAATATTTTCCTGATCCTTCTATACAACAGAATATAGGCAGATGGCGCATTCACCCTGGGGAAGACATCTCGCATGAGCAAGTAAAGACCACAATGAACGCCTTACAAAATTAATGTAAATTTCAGCAAAAAGTGCTAGCACACAAATTACTAGTACTTTATGCAATAAACTTACATGAGTTTATTATTATTATTATTATTATTATTATTATTATTATTATTATTATTATTTTACAGTGTACAGAGCAAGTTAATTCTTTATAAATATGCAATCAGTTTAATTTATAAATTGTAATACATCGCAATTTATAAAGAATTATTTTGATTGCAAAAATAATTGACGATTAACAATGAAAGATATTATCTAAACTGGATTTCCTATACTTCAATCTATATAGCAGTTTTACCTTCTCACTACCAAGTAGATTTAAAAGCAATACACACAAAATAAATAAATAAATAAGTAAAACTGGAACAGTTGTATTCGTGATAAAGTAATTTTGTTGCTTTACTTCGTGTATGTCTTTAGTCATTATTTTTGTGCACGTATTAAATACTTTAGACTTATGCTTAATTTTATATTAGTAAGCTATCGATCAATATCTGAAGAAACCTTGCAATAAATCTTGATCAATCGTGGAGAAATAACTTAAATAATTGTTATGTTCTAAACATTTCATTGCCCATCACGTAGTTTTACAAAACATCTTGAATGAGTGTAATTACTTGCAGTATACACTGTATTATAATGCAATGAAATACAAGGTTTCAGAACTATATCATTTATACTTGAAGGGCAATTTTGCAATTCAAGCTTATTTTTGTATTAGGATCGGAGTCGTTTTCCAGCAAGTGTTTTCGTATGCTTATATTTGAATAATAAGGAGTTACATGCATAACAAACGATAACAACAATAATAACAAACGATTAATAAAGTTTAAGAATTGTTGTCGATAAAGGAGGCATATTTATTATTTGATGAAATAATAGGTATTATTTCTGGAAGATCCTTGTATTTCATTGAAATAATAAATGACGGTAATGAAAGTAAAGAAAAACAAAAAATCGAAATTTTGTTTCTGTCTGCTGTTCCACCAAAATTCATTATTAAGCAACCTATCACAGCATAATACAGCAGTCATTCATACAAATAATTTTCTAAACATAGTCCCAAAAAAGACTCAGACGATGAGGCAAGCTGTGATTAGCAGCTTGCAACAAAACTAAAAATTTCTGTAATTTTCAAGAGCTTCTTTTAATATAGACACCATGCTTGATACCATGACATAAAGGAATCTCTCCAGTATTCTAGAGCTTGCCAGACAACTTCTTGAATATTAGTCGAGGAGATTCAAAACTTAAAATTTCTAAAACTAGTAATTTTTTCCCGAAATTGTGAAAACAGTCGCCAAATCTCCAAGTGTTTTGCTAAGTTCACCAAGAATTATCAGATCGTGCCATCACTGACCCTACGTCAGTGTGATGTAGAGTCCTGCATCGTGTCGGATCAACACCGGCTCGACAAGTGAAAGCCTCCGCGCGGATTTTTACTGTCATGATATGTAGGCCGATTTTTCTCCTTGAAGAAACATCCATTATGGAATTTAAAAAATATAGGCTTTTTTAATTGTCGTAATATTTTCTTGTTTTGACAATCGTATGGAAATTTCCTTTTCTATAATGTATTAAGTACTGTAATGTACGAAGAGGGGGAAAGAAATATTTATGCATTTAAAAAATATATATCAATTCACTTATTTTTTTTTTAATCATTTATTTCTGGCAAAGTTTAAATTAAGCGAACTAATGAATAATCCATTAAGAATAAAAATAATAAAATCTCTAATTAATTTCATAATTTGTTTACAAAAGTTTTTTTTTTTTAACTTTTTTTCTATTTATGCATTTAAAAGAAATTTATATCGGTTCACTTAAACTTTTTTTTTTTTTTTTTAATCATTTATTTCTGGCAAAGTTTAAGTGAACTAATGAATAATCCATTAGGAATAAAAATAATAAAATCTCTGATGAATTTCAATGATAATTTGTTTTTTAACATATTTTATCCATCAGGAATTATATTATTAACATTTGTACTTGTATATTCTACATAGTATATTAATCATATTAAAAAAAAAAAAAAAAGATAATAATTCGCTAACCAATATCAGTTGAAATGTACAAAAAATGTACCGTTTATTATTTCAATTTGATCAATCATCTTATGGATCCTTTCAATAAGTATAATTTATTTTTTGTTATATCAAAGGCTTATGAAATTTCACATTTTTCTTAATATAATGTTAACATTACAATAAATTTTACTTGATTTTGATAATAATAAAGAAGTTAGAATTTAGCAAATATTTAGTAACTTAAAACGAGTATAGAATTTAACTGAAATTCTAAAATAAAAATTAAATAGTTCTAAATTCGATAAAATTGATAATTAATTTTCGTTAAATATAAATACAATATTTAGCATGTTGAAAACTGAGTATGGTTGTTGCAATATATAAAAAATAAAGAATGAGAAATCAGATTTATAATTTTTTTTTTCTCCATTTACAAATAATTTCTTAATATTAAAATTTTTAACTAAAATTAATATCCAAAAATAAAAAACATTTTTATAGTAAAATAAATTTAAAGCGGTAACTAACTTTTTTTCCCCCTCCGTCTTCAAGTAATGATAATTCATTTTTAAATTTTCAGTAGAAGTTACACTACTTTAAAGAAGCAATAAATTATTCAAAGTCATACGTTATTTAGAACAATTAAAATTCCATTATGATAGTTCAAGAGAAAATTATGAGGGAAAAAAAATTATAAATAGCTCAAAATTTTGGTTACTTATGTTTCAAAATAATAATAATAATAATTTTATTTAAAAACATTTAAATCCACAGAAGGATTTTCTTTCTTTCTTTCTTTTCGTTTTTTTTTTTTTTTTTTTTTTCTTTAAGCGCAATGACCAACATTTTCCTTTCCTTTTTACTTTCCGAACACTATAGTGAGGAAAGTATTGTAATCATGTCAAAAATCCGAATTCGAGATTTTGATGTTTCTATACGTTTTGAGGTCCCCTGAGTCCGTTTTCACTATTTTTACGATGATGTATGTATGTGTGTGTGTATGTGTGTATGTTTGTGAACACGCTAGCGTCTAAAGGCTTTGTTCGATTAACCTGAAAGTTGGTACGTATATTGTAAGTCACCATAGTACGAACCCTATAGATTTTGGTGAATCTAGCACTTATAGTTTTTTTACAGGGACACAAAGAAAAATTCTTTATCATTATGGCCTATGGGACCAAAATCTTAAAAGTGCGATAGCATCTAAACGCCTTATTCAATTGAGCAAAAATTTTATACCCATATTATAGGTCACAGATACTCAATCTGTATAGATTTTGGAGAATCTAGCACTTATAGTTTTTTTACAGGGACACAAAGAAAAATTCTTTATCATTAAGGCCAATGGGGCCAAATTTTTAAAAGTGTGATAGCGTCTAAACGCCTTATTAATCTGAGCAAAAAAATTGTACACATGTTATAGGTCGCATTTGCACCAACTGTATAGATTTTGGTGAATCTAGTTTTTTTACAGGGACACAAAGAAAAATTCTTTATCATTATGGCCTATGAGACCAAATTTTTAAAAGTGCGATCTAAACGCCTTATTCAATTGAGCTGAAAATTTGTATGAATATTATAAATCACTGTTGCACTAACTATAAGCATTTTGGTGAATCTAGCATCTATAGATTTTTACAGGGACAAAACGAAAAATTCTTTATCATTATGATCTAAGGGCTCAAAGTTCAGTAGCGTTAAATAAAACCTCGTGTGATATATGGAGAAAAAAACACTCTATTATGGTTTTCTCTCTTTTGTTTGTTTAGCAATTCCTCTTTCTTTATTTTATCTACAAAACTGTTAGTTACTCAATGTTCGGAAAGTCGAGTGGAGTCACTCCAGATTTTTTTTTCTTACACACACACAGTTAGCATATTTCAAAACTTAATATTTTTTAGATTCTAATTTTTAAGGGAAAAAAAGTTAGTAATTCAATATTAATATTTTAAAAAATCCTTTGAAACTTTTTTTTTTTTTTTTTTTTTTTTTTAAGTAATCCATGCTTTCAGTTGATTGTTACGGATAATCAGTTATAGAAATAAAATAAACGTTAAGCATTTATTTTAAATTACCTAATGTACACACCATCATTTTGATGATGTTGTTGTATATTACCAAGAAAAGAGAAGAGAAAAAATGCTCATAAAAACTTTATGTGGAGAATATCAATAAAAATTTAACATGACTAATTAAAGATTTGTGTAAGATATTTACGCATATTTGAATTTTATTAATTTACATTTACATATATCAGCACGTAAGTTAAATACTAAAAAAGAAAACTTCTTTAAAAAAGTTAAATATTTTTTATTAAAAAAAAAAAAAAAAAGTCTCAAAGAAATATGATACAGAAAACTTCATTTATAAAATTAGATTTTAAAGTCATCTGAATAATATGAGGTATTATTAAAATTATATTAGAAAAAAATATGCGTTTAAAAAAATAAAGACACATACAATTAATTAAAAAATATATATATTTATTTTTTGAACAATACATGTTTTTTACAAATACAGGAATTTCAAATAATTCAGTTTTCCCTAAATTTTACAATAAAAGTGCAATTGACTTGAACCTGCCCTAGCCATTCACATTCCACACAATTCTCTCATTATTTATAATTATATGTGTAAATGCATTAAGTAATAATAATAATAATTTAAAATAATAGACTGTAATAATGAAATTTTCTATTGAATAAATAAATATACGCTGAAAAACATACATTAAATTTTATTAGTAAACATTAGTAATGATATTTTTTTTAATTAGAAAATTCGTAATGAACTTATTTTCAACTGTACTAGCATATTAATATGTATAGATATATATGTAGTCGATTGATTAATCATACCATATATATATATATTATTTTAAATGTTTGAAATTTCTGCTTCCTAGATTCTAATTATTATTTAAGTTTATTGTTCATTTCTCAAATCAGGTTGTTTATTTAGTCAATAATTAAAACATAGTTAATACACTTCTTTACATTTATTTCCATTTCAGTTAAATTATTTAATTTCCACACAGGTGTTTTTCATTAGTTAATAGTATGAGTTGATTCCTTTAATAAAAATTTTCAAATGTAACTAAATGAACAAATATATAAGAAAATTATTTTGAACTAATTTTGCTTCTTAGCTTCAGAATTTGGTTTAAGTTTATTTTTCTTTTCTCAAAAAAGGTACTTTATTAAGTCAATAGATAAAAATTGCTTAAATTGCAGTTATTCCTAATTTATTAAATTTCTTCAAACAGTTTTGTAATTAATAAATATTACACAGTGCATTGAATAAAACTTATAATTGTAATTAAATAAATATAAAAAATTATTAAAATGAATTAATTTTCAAATTATTCTTCCCTTGAATAAATGTATGAAAAAAAGTATTTTTTTTTTAAATATCTAAATTTCCGAAAAAAAAAATAAATTTGCAACAAATAATTTAATAATATTGATAAATTTTTATATAGAAAATTCTTCATGAATTATTTCAACTATACTTACATTTGATAACAATTTCTAACAATAAAATTTTAAAATAATTTGGAAAATCCTAGTATCAGCTTAGAAAAATACACTGAAAATGAAGCACAAAAATTTCACCGCAATATAAAAATCTGGAATATATATATATACTGCACGTTTGTGAGTTTATTATTTTAATGTTTCCAGCGCCTGCTTCTAAACTTTCGACTTTTGTTTCAGTTTATAGTTCACATCTTCCCTTAGATGTTTCAAAATAATATTGTTCCATGCATTTAATGGAAAATTATAAATAAAATAAAATAAATAAAAATACAATACAATACCTAAATTTATGCGATTTTTTTTTTTTTTTTTCGTTATGCTTGCAACAAATTTACTAATTTTGATAAATTTTTTACATTGAAATTTCTCGAAAATTTTTTCAACTATACTTGCATTAGATAATTTTTTATGCCCCCCCCCCCCCAAAAAAAAAGAAAAAAAAAAAAAAAAAACATTTTAACTGAAAATTTTTGAATTGTTCCCCTCTGCTTTAAATCTGGATAATGTAAGTGATAATGGGTCAGACTTTCAACCAATGACTTAATGATATGATTAAAAATGTGATGATATTAATTTTATGATAAAATATCTTATGATAAAATTTTAAATTAATTTAGAAAGTAAAAGTGCAAGCTTAGAAAAATTCAGTAAAAATAAAACAAAACATAACACTGTAATATAAAAATATGAAGAATAAAAATTAAATAAATTATTTTAATGTTTCAAGCTTTCGTTTCTTAGCTTCTGATTTTTGTTTAAGTTTATCATTCATTTCTCCGCACAAGTTTTTTAACATAATATTAGTTGATGCATTCAATAAAAATTTACAAATATAATCATTACAATGGCCTTTGAAACATTCTTCCTCTAAATATATATCGTTAGCTTTTAAAGTGGAAAATGTGATATTAATTGCAACATTCTTTTGATTTATTTTATGAATAAATTTTTCATCATCAATGCAAAGTTTATTTACAACAAGGTAATTATACAATACAATCGAAACAACAAATTGGGTTGGACATTTAAGTCCCCCTTTGTCAAGATCTTTGATTAAACTGTAATTTTCATCTAGATTTACATCATTGTCTAGTGTAAGATTTTCTTTACAGCTTTCACATTTTAATTTTTTAAGTAATGAATAAGTGCAATAACCCCCCAAATAAGTTAAAACAGGAAGGTAATTCATTGCGTCAGAAAATTCTGCATCTGAAAAAGTCATTGGTTGAAAGTCTGACCCATTATCACTTACATTATCCATATTTAAAGCAGTGGGGGACAATTCAAAATTTTTCAGTTGGACTGTTTTTGACCTAATATTCAATTCTAATTTTATACAGGATTGAAGTCTCAATTTTTTTTCACATTCGAAAAGCTGTCTAATAGAAATATGGTATTGAGATCCTGATAATTGTCGATATTTACCGAATCTAGCCTCAAGACTATCCGTCTGCATTTTCCCAGTAAGGATGTAAGACATGTTTAGTTCCTCTATGCAATACTCTGTTAATTGTAGCATCCCATACGTTGTTTGTACGAGTGCTTTATGAGTTTCTTTAGAAAATGCACCTGTGGAACATTTCATTTCCTCCCATGCATCAAGCCAAGAAATGAATTTTAATAAAAATTTATATTTTTCATCCAGTTTATTGGCAGTCAAGGGAGCCATAAATATATTTCTCTGGTGATTACCTTTAGTACTAGTTTTGACATTAAATATGTCCCACCATTTATTTATAATTCCTATGAAATCTGCCGTTTCCTCAAAGTTTGGTATATTATGAACTGGGCCAAGTTTTAATAATCCTTCGATTACAAATTTATTAAAAATTTTTAGAACAAGACTGACATTTTGCCTTTCTAAATTTGATGGGAAAAGACTTTTCAGAGTCAATCCAACTGCATACTTGACAATTTGACTGTTTTCTGCATCATGTAATTTTTTTAAAGAATTAAATGCTGCAGTATGAAATTGTTGACTATTTGGATTTTCAAAATCAGGATAGTAATAACATTTATCAGTATTTTTTTTATTTATCCAGTTATTTCGGATGTTTTTGAATATGTGTACAGAGTCTATCAGGTAAAAAAGTGGTCTATTTTCATTACATGGATGGGGATAGACATAAGATCGTTCAGGCGGATACATAAAATAACTCATGGATTTAACATTTATTGAATTGTTATCAGTAATTACACAAATAACTTTAAATCCTATATTTTCTAAGCCAAGAATTATTTTCTTAAGCATATTATGCAGCAACAAAAAATTAATGCAATTAACAGGCATAATATGTACAACTTCTTTAAATGATGACAGAAAGCTAGAAATCATAAAAACGAATGCACTCGTTGCAGGCTTATCAGAATCAAATGCTGCCCCAACAATTGACCCCCCATTATAATCAAACATAGGTTTTATGTGAATTTCATCTGCAAGAAGAGTAACAGTTTTTTCGTAGTCACTCAAATAGGAAGCTCTTTTTTTTATGTACAGTAAAAAATTATCATCTAAGACTTCTAATGTAGGAGACAAGTTTAAATTATTACAAATTTTTCGTAAAGTCTCAGGATGAGGTAAAATCACATTATTACTATTCCGAATAAATTTATATGCATGTGGAGAAATACTTTTAAGTAATGAAGCAAAAATTAGCAAGTCGGTAGAATAACGAAAATTATTTCGCTGTGAAATCATTAATTTTAATTGTTCTTGTATAAATTTGATAGAATTTTCATATTCTGGGGAAGAAATTTTATCTAATAAATTTACAATTACGTCAATAATGAAATTGGAAGATTTTTCGCTTTTATTATTATTATTTTGTTCTAAGTTGTCTAATATCTGAATTACATCATTAAAATTGTGAACTTTAAATGGAAAAGAATAATTAAATAACTTGTCAATGGGAGTTTTTTCTATATTAAGATTTAAATTCAAATTTTGATCTATTTTTATGCTGTATTGAACGAATGGCTCAGGACAAGGTTCAATATGAATTAAATAGATAAAATCAGAATTACACATATCATACAATAACCAATATTTAGAAATTCCAAAATTATTGATACACTTTTTAACATCATCAATACATTCAATTTTTCTTTCATTGTTGTATTCTTCAAACGATTTTATACTTTCATTAACGGCATCCTGGATATTTTTAATTTCTTTTTCTCTAAGTCTTTCACCAGGATCTTTCCTAGGTATAGAAATACTAGCTGAATTTGAAATAGGATATAATGGGAAAATAGAAGGGATAGCTGATTCCTTTAATCTCTTTTTTTGCAGAGGAACTGAAATAATGTTGCCAGTAACATCATCGTAAGCAACCGCATTTTTTTCATAATCATCTTCTGTGAAATGCAACTCACAAACCTAAAAAGGGTTATAAGATATCTTATGGTAAAAAGTAGATGATTAAAAAAAAAAAAAAAAAAAAATGTACAAAATATTGGGAATAAGAAAAAAAAGTAGGATTTCAGTTTTTGATAATTTGATTTAGTTCAGGGTTGTATTTTGGACAGAAAAAGCTGTTTTCCCCCAAAACTATATGAAAATTTCCAGAAATGTGAACAGCTACTCCAAACATAAAATAAAATAATAATGATATAGCTAACTTGATTTTTTTCTTTAAATACATAAACTGAGAGAAAGTAATGCTTATATTATAGTAATAATATTAAACAACATAACATAAATTGCTTTAAAGTTGGGTTTTTAAAATGATCTTATTAATTTAATTTATAATTTAACTTTTAATAGAAATCAATTTTTTTAATGATCCCCCCCCCCCCTTGAACAGGCTCTACCAGCAACAAAATGAATGCGAAGAGTTTCTCTACTGAATTTATCATATTTAATAGAAAAATTATAACAGAAAACTATTTAAATATAAAGTGAATGTCAAGGAGATTTTAAAAGACATATACTGATAGCCTGTCAGAAATTAGGTTGTTAATGTTGATCTCTCGACTGTATTTGTTAAGCCCTGTATATATAAATAAGATAATAAAAAATGAAAAAGTTTTTTGTTCGATTTATTTATTTATTTTTGTGAGTAGAGTTATTAATTAAAACTAATACATAAGAAATTATTGATATTTAATATTAATATATTATCACACTCATCAAAATATAATTTATCCTATGAAAAAACTAAAGTCGTTTCTGAAATTCAACTCATTGAAGTATATAGAAACTTACTTTTGAAAATTTGGAAGGCTTGAAATCGGCTCTCTGAATAACTTGTAGCCACTTTCGTTTAATATCTGGATTTTTTGGAAATGAAAAAACAGAGACTTTTGGGCCTGTTGCATAATTTCCTTTCCAAAGAGGCACACAGCATTTGTACACCATATCTTAAGATTCTTGGCATAAATTCTGTTTTAAAATAAACAAGATATTTATATTTATTAATTCTAAAACCAAAGAATATACGCAAAGTTTTTTTTATGCAGTGTTATAAAAAAAAAAAAAAAAACTCATTGTAAATTTAGTAAACTTGGTTGACTATAGAACTATCCTTTATATTTAATTCATACACTAATTGAAATAATAAAAAGAGCCATCAATTTTTATTAGACACACATTTTTTTTTATTTATTTTAAATACTGAGATTATAAATAATTCTGGCAATAAAATAATTACTCTAGGATATAAATTTTGCAAGCACACAAAACAATTACATTTTATTTCAATTTTGTTAGTTTTGAAATATACACTAATTTTTAAATATCGACTTTCAAACTACTCTTTAAAAATTATTTTTAATCTGGTCTTATTTTACTACTAAATAAATAAGTCTAAAGATCTCTATAAAAAATATTAAACAATGTTAAAAAAATAATAATAAAAGGATATATTATATTAATAATTATTATTTTAAATCTATTAAATTATTTGTATTTATTTTATAACTTAAAAGTGTTGAGAATTAAATGTTAAGTAAACAAATACCATGTAGTATTTACTATTCATAATGAACTATATAACTATGATATATTAATTATTAGTTTCAACTGAGCTATTAATATTTACAATAGATTCGTTAACAGACATTCACAAAACTATATTCTTTCCTTCTAATTAAACAGTACAATATTAATTTCTTAGTATTAAAAAAAATAATAAGAATAACTAAAGTTAATAAACTAAAATCAAATATTAAATGGTTATAAATGAAACTGCAAATTATTTTATATACATACAGATATATATATATACATATGTGTGTGTGTGTATACGTTATTTAAGATAGTTTAGTGTTTAAGGCTTTAATTGGGAGAAAATAAAAAATCTGATAACTAAGCAATTTTTTTTTCTCTTTAAGTAAAGTAATATTAGATTCACTATTTATAAATACTTAAAAAATGCAGAAATACAAAAAAATTGAAAACATTTTCTCATTCCGCAATTTTCGATACTTTAAAGCATATAATTCAATTATTATAATAAAATTTTTAACTTATTATAGTAATACTAAAATTAAGTTTTACCATTTTTTAATAGTGTTTCTGTTTAATAATTAATTTTCATATTGAAAACAAATATTTTAAAAAGTCAAAATTTAGATAAGCAGTTAATAAGGATAAATAGTGAACATATCACTCAAATAATGATTAACTCCTACAATTTTCACTGGAAGATTCAACTCTTAAAAAAAAAAAAAAAAAAACATGTTAACTATTCAATTATTATTCTAAACTATATATTGAAATAAAACTGATTATTATTATCATTATTAAATTTCAGCTAATTAAAGTAAACAAAAATTAATCTTTGTCATTTTCAAACAGTGTATAATAATAAAATATGTTGAATAAAAACAAACAGTTTAAAAAGAAATTAAAATAATAATAATAATAATAACATGTAACGAATGCATTGATATATATGTGCGTGTGTGTTAAAATTTATGTTAGTCGTTAAAAAGGAAAAATGGGGAGTATATAATTACAGAATATTCAATGATTTGTGCACTCATTTAACGTAACAACCCTTTAATCATTGCTATTAAATACATCAAAAAGTATTTAAACACAGTAAACAGTTTCTGATTCAAAATAATGACTTTTATTACTCTTTTTAATCAGTTAGTATCACAAATTAAAATTTTAAGTTTAGAAATTACTCATTACTAATAAAATTAAATATATTACTGATAAGTTTCGATTAAGCTTTAAAAATTCATACGGTTTCCTTCACAAGGTAAAAAAAAAAGAAAGGGAAAAAAAAAGAAGAAGAAAAGAAAAAAATATTCTTTTTAATTATTAAATATATTGATTCAATTTTTTATAAGAATAAAGTTATGCTTTAAAGAAGTAAGTAAAGAATTTAATTATAATTCTAAAAAATGCTTTGAAAAATTGATTCCATAACAGTTAATTTTAAACAGTGAAAATCTAAATTTGTTGTTTTAAAAATGTGATTAGTATTACAAATATTATATATATAAGCTTATATCAATATGATTGAAAACTTTAGTTTAATAGCTTTAGGACAAAAATAATGAACACAACATTACAGATTATTCATAAATTTTTCCACCCAGATTAAAAGTATCAAACAATATTTAAAATGCAATGTTTTCGGAAATATTTTAAGACATAAAGCTATAGTATAAGTTACATTTATACTTATGTTAAATGTATGTATGCTTATGTTAAATAAGAACAGTATTATTATTATTATTTTAAACATCAATACTTCACTAAAATTTTCAAATTTCAAAGCTAGTTGTGAAGCATTGGATTAAAAATATAAAGTTTCTTTTAAACAGTATATGCATGATTTTTTTCATCTTTAACAAGAGTTATTTATTTTTGTTTTTGGATTTAACATCGTATAAGTTTCTTAGATATTTAATAATTAGAATTATTGTATAAAATTTTAAATAGACATGTATTTAAACGTAATATAATATGTAATAAAATAAATCATGGGATTAAATATTTTTAATATTTAATACAGTTTGTATAATACATAAAATAATAATAATAATTTAATATACAAAAAATAGACAGGTTACTTTAACTATAATGTCAGCTTAAAATAATAGTTGCTGTAATTAAACAATTTAGCTGCTAAAAATGTGTTTTTTTTTTTTTTTTTTTTTTTTTTTTTTTTAAATTAATAAACCACACACACGCATGACATATATATATTTAATAGCCATATGTATGCATCATGTTTCTGAGTAAACACTTAAAAATATTTACTATACACAAAAACATCCGAAAAGAAATATTATACTAAGATTCAGGATAAGTATTAAACTTCTTATAAAACGCATTACAAAGCTTTCTATTAAATAATTAGCACGTGCTAAAACTTTTCATTATTATGAAAACAAAGTAAAAAAATATGAAGCAATCAATACAAATTTTCAATACGAAGAAATTTTAAAATTAGAATTGTCAAAATAAAACACTTACCTTAATAGACATTGATTCCTTATTATTTTAATCGAAATACCATTATTCTCTTGAAAAATCCATATTATTTATATATTGACTATTTGTAGCATTTGAGCACGTGCGGATTTTGGCTTCTTTCTGGACGATGCGATGCATACACTTGGAATTGCACACTAAAATGGAATGTGGAAAGGGGTGAAAACCTAAAACTGGGTGGATTGGACTATAGGCCTAGATTTCATGACGTTGAAGCGATTGTGAAATTTCGTCTGTTGGCTTTATTTATTGTCAAGTGGGTGTTGGTCGGATACCCGCAGTTACTCGCGAGTTACCCGCTTTGCGAGTCAGGTTCGGGTCGAGTTAGCATTAATTTTTGACCCTCGGGTAATATACGGGTAAAATCACGGGTCCACCCACGAAATATATATATATATATATATATATATATCTTGAAGAAATTTTTAATTTTAATTTTAATTTTTAATTATTTTTATTTTTATGAATATAACCTTTTAAATACAGAGATTGGATGACATTCTCTTCCTAAATAGACGTTTAAAGCAACCCGCGAGTTACCCGGTTTGCGAGTCAGGTTCCGATCGAGTTAGCATTAATTTTTGAACCTCGGGTAATATACAGGTAAAACCACGGGTCTACCCACGATTTTTTTTTTTTTTAATATAATTTTTTAAATACAGAGATTGGGTGACATTCTCCTCCTAAATAGACGTTTAAAGCAATATGGCTCATATCATAAGTTTAATTCATAAAGATAAAATGTTTAAACATTAATACTTGACGTTTAAAACATTATACGAGAATATTTGCTTTCCAATGTATATTTTCTTGCTTATTTTACCTTTACTATACCGAGAATGTCAGTCGATTCTTTAAAAGTAAGTGTAATGCACAAGAATTTTGTTTTATTATACACTGAAGTTTTTTCTTTTTTTAATTTTTTAATTAGATTAGTTATTTTAAACATATAATTTTAATATAATTATATACTTGTAATATTTATGTAATAATTAAATCTCTGCACGCTATGTTCAATAATATAATTGTATTTCATGAAATAGAATTTTAAATCAGTTTCTCATAAAATGTAAATTGAATAAATACTTTTGGTCGGGTTGTGAGTCAGAAGCTGCGGATGCAGGTCGGGTTGCGGGTCGAAAATTTCCCTGTGGGTCGGGTGCGGGTCAAGTTTACTCGATCTGAACAGAACTCTACTGTGATGTCAATGTGGAATAAACTATTCTTCAAATTATTTTATTATTTATCTATATGATCTTAAGTAATTAAAGAAAATATTATTCTTATTCTTTTTGCTTCAAGAATGCAATGGTTAAATACTGGTTCTAATTTCTTTCAGTGTCCAACAGATTATTTTAGTAGCTTATTCCGAATTTTTTTTTTCCTTTTTTGCATTTATTAACATTCAAAATAAGACATTGTTTTGACTTTTCGACCTAAATTGGATGATAATTCAGATTCAGGAGCTTTTTAGTTCCCCATCATACTATAGGTATGGGTACTTAGGTAATCGTGAAAAATTTCGAACCCGGTTTTTTGACTTTTTTATACGTTTTCAGGTGTGAGGAATGCGAAAATGACAAAATTTGTATGGTGTCTGTTAGTGTGTTAGTCCGTTAGTGTGTTAGTCCGTTAGTGTGTCAGTCCGTTAGTGTGTTAGTCCGTTAGTGTGTTAGTCCGTTAGTGTGTCAGTCCGTTAGTGTGTTAGTCCGTTAGTTTGTTAGTCTCTTTACACGATATCTCACGTAAAAGTGATCGCAGAGAGGTCAGATCAGTTTTAAAATATTACTTTCGATACTGGCAAGAACCCTATTTATTTGCAACATTCGAATTAAAAAACTTCAGCAGTTATTCGAAATTTAAGATTTTCTTAACATGGGAGAATATGACAAAAATTCACTTAAACGTGCATTAAAAGGAAACTTTTTACTGTAAAAATGTCAGACCAGTTTTAAAATATCAGTTTTGATGCCAGAATGAACATCAGTAACTATACATATGCTACTTTTTAAATTTTGCAAGTTATTGGAAATTTACGAATTTTTTAACATGGCAGTATACGGCAAAATTTCACATAAACGTCAATTTTGAGAGATATTTTCATCGTAAAGATGTCAGACTACTTTTGAAATATTATTTAGGACACTGGCATGAATATTAATGACTCTGAATTTTCCAATATAAAAATTTCGTAAGTTATTGGAAATTTACGAATTTCTTAACATGGCAGAATAAAGCAAAATTTCACATAAACGTCAATCTTGAGGGATATTTTCATCGTAAAGATGTCAAACCACTTTCGAAATATTATTTAGGATACTGGCATGAATATCATAGACTATGATTTTTTCAATTAAAAAAAATTCGTAAGTTATTTGGAATTTACGATTAGCTTAACATGTCAGAATAAGGCAAAATTGAGCATAAACGTCCATTTTGAGGATCATATATATACATTAGACGACTTCAAAAGTACATTTATGATATTTGTTTGAACATGATTAAATACAAATATTCTAATAGGAAAATTTCGTAAATTATTCGTAATTTACGATTTTATCAACATAGCGAAATTGTAAATTTTTCATATGAATAGGAATTTAGAGGATTATTGCATTGG
Organism: Salticus scenicus; assembly: GCA_963930645.1. Classification (NCBI taxonomy): domain Eukaryota; kingdom Metazoa; phylum Arthropoda; class Arachnida; order Araneae; family Salticidae; genus Salticus; species Salticus scenicus. Next base: position 405,734,946 of record OZ005648.1, on the reverse strand, counting down.
AAATAGTAGCATGAAAACTAAACAACGGAATTGACCCTGATAAAATAAATTAATAAATTAGAATAACATAAATATATCGAAGTGAACGGTGAATATGCCTATTAGACGGGGATTTCATTCTGTCACTGTATGAAGCTTTGGTCAAATTCATTTCTTTTAACATGATTATAATATGTCTCGCACTAGAAATTTATGAGAGCATAAATATGATGGGGAACTGACGAAAGTCCACCTATGCCAACTAGATTTTTTTTTGAGGGGGGGGGCAATGTTAGTTGATTTTCTTATTCTTTCACATTTATAATTGTGTGCCCCCCCCCTTTTTTTTATGTTTTTCCTTCAATTTCTGAATTTTAACCTTCGTTTTCTCCAATGTAAAACTGCGTTTTTGAATTGTGTCAGATGTTCTTTTTTTGTTCATACAACACTTGTTATTATGCGTTTTAATCCATGTGCTTTTTTTTTACTTTAAAGTGCCCCACGAATGGCCATGAGGTTCTATTCTCAAAACTAGTACAAGGGAGGTGGCGGATTCGGATCCGTCAGCATGACTTTCAGAGGTTTCCATGGTTTTCTCCTAAGCTCACGTGAATACAGATTAAAGTCCCTTAGAGAGAGCTCCACGGGGTTGGGGCCGCAAATTAGAGTTTTATCAGAATTAAATATTTATAGTTTTATAATCTCCTTTTAATTTTGCCTATTTTTCAAGCTACATTTTTTTTTTTTTTTTTTTCGAATTTAATTTTTTATCTCATAAAATTTTTTCAACGAACACACCAGTATTATCCATTACTGTACATTGTAGCAACAAGTTCAATTACGTTTCCGAGACTTTATTATAAATGAATGGTTTAATAAACCTCAGAATCTTAAAAACAATTCAATTAGTTTTTTTACTAGTCTTCTATATTTTATTAATAATAAATGTTAAACAAAACCTTTCACTGAATGCAGAAGTAAGATTTTGATTTAAAAATAAATGGCGTAGAAATTCTAAGCTACATTATTCCAAATGGCACAAAGATTTCATTTGTTGTTATTGTAGATTGAAGATATACACTGTAAACATTTTTAGGTCTGCATAATTATATTTTAAGACGACAGTTATTATGCAAAACAATATCTACGAAATATAAATAGCTTCCTCATCATGCAGAATCAAAACATAAAAACTTTGCTTATAAAAATCGGTCAATTATCCAATTACAGAATTGTTTATATTTTTCTGTGTGCAATTAAGTTATTTTCTTCGCTAATTCCTATTAGTGAAAGTTAGCGTTTACGGTTTTTAGATTAATCACGTTTCTTCGCGTAAATTAATTTACACCTCAGTTTCTTGTTTTCTATTATGTTGTCAACACTCTCCGTTGCCCCAGAAACTTCGGTAAATACACATTTCTTGATACATCGGCCCTATAAAACTTCCTGCTTGTCCCAAATGAGACGTCCAGCCACTTTCGCTGTATATTTCTTATGTGTCAGACACTAACTAAATTTCATACATCATATCGTGACAGCACAATGCAATTTCTCGTAAGGAAAAAATATATAATTTTTTTTAGCAGTTAAACCAGTGTTCTAAAAAGAGAGGAGGGGGGGGGGGTGAAGAGATTAAAATTCCTGTTACTTCATCGTAATTAGAGAACACGATAACACGTGACAAGATGAGATGGAGGGGGGATAGCAAGAACTGAAGCGATACATAATTAAACGTGTATCACCCGTTGTCATAATTTATATCGTGTTAAACTTGCAACTTTAATATCTTACTCAACAAAGTGATATGAAGTCAGCTGTCAGATTTTGTTTTAATTGCTTATAATCAATAACAACAGAGTGTTCTTTTTAGCTTTCAAGTTTGGTAAATTCAGCTCTGAGCAATAGACCTACGGGATTGTTTCGTTTTGTTTTTTATATTTTGAATAAAAAGGGTACTATATTACAAAGTTTTTTACTTACATTCAATCATTGATAAACTTATTTGTTGAATTTATTATTTTTCTAATTTAAATTTTCAAACGCCTAATTAAAAAAAGAGTTAAATTAATTATCTTTTGATTAATTAATTCAACATTTGATGTTTTTTTTTTCCTTGCCAGGTTTCTTAAAAATTATAATTCTTAATTATTTTATGCTAATATAATGATTAAGTGATGTGAATTTTTAATAACATGCTTCTAAAAACTATTTCAGTGATATATGTAGTTCAAAGTGAATATGCAATTGTTAATTTATTAACGTTCGAAACTTACTTCTTCAAAAATTACATTAATGAAATTATCCTTCATTTAGAGGAATGAATAAAATAATTGATGATTTAGCAAAAATAAATAAATAAATAAGAAAATATTATAAAAACTTTGTGTCACAATTGCAACAATGAATATTTTTCTAAACTTATGTTTTGGAAAAAAGAAATTTAAACGGAAAGGGAATTTAAAAGAATAGATGTAATTCTATGTAAAAACCGCCAATTGATAATTTAGCATTTTTCTTTCTCGACCATTGCTATAAACCTTCAACTTATAGTCAAAACATTTAGCTAAATTAGAGGAGAAAAATGTAAGCTATTTATAATTAATAATTTAATAATATTAAAACTAATATAAATGCTAATCAATTCAAACCGAAAAAAAAATTATGGTACATTTCTGTTATCAAGATTGGATTCAGGTAGATTTAAAAAAAGTAATACATTTGGGGTATTAAGTATTATCCTGTCGACAGATTAACTAGAGCTGATGAATTCGCGCTGAATTTAATTTTCATAAATAATTACGTTTCAATTACATTTCATTAATTAAATTCCGTTGTTTTCATTAAAAAAAAGTTACATTTTAAATTATCGTTATTATTATTATTATTTTATTGACTATTTATCACGACATTTGGCCGCGGTTTTTAATTTGGCTAATATGGTTAATTTGAAAATAAGTTCATTTGGAAGAATAAACCGCTAGGCAGGCGAAGATCAATTTGTCATCGTGGCAATAAACATAGACAAAATATATTATCGGATGTTATATTCATATATATTTTCCAACAACAATACCCTCAGTTACTCTATGGGGTAAAATGAACTAGATATATCTATCGAAATAACACAACTCTGGCTTGTGACAGTTCCCAGACATGATGTATTACATTCTATAGGCACATTTCTTATTATTTATACATCTTTAAATAAAAAAGTAATTTGTTGTATCACTCACGACTTTCTCTTACTCTACATTTCACTACTATGAGGATAGATTGCAGTTTAAGGATTAAGAGTAAGATAGCATGTACTGTATATAAACATAAACCTACATTAAAAACATTTGAAACTAGGTTTAGAGAGTTTCATTTCACATATAATTCTGTGTGAATATAATACTTACATTTACATAGAATTCAAAGCTATTATTAAATTTAAATGTTTATATAAAATTATTCACGACTCTCTCCCCCGCACCACTCCCTGAAATTTACCAATCTTAATCAAACTTTTCAAGTACAGACCTCACATGAACTTCAAAAAGAAAATATGAATAGTCTGCAATTATTTGTTTTTATGTTACGCTAATAACAGACTTAAACAAAGATTAAACTTTAAAAACTCTATATACTCTATATTCAGGGGACCTTTAAACGCGTAGTTGTACAAAAGAACCAGCTCTGAAAGTTTAACTCAAATTCTTTATTTACCGTATGGGTACACTGAAAAAAAATTCTGAACTGACATCTAGAATCTAAATTGTGGCTCTAGAAAAAATAGTTCCATGTCATCCTTATAAATTCTAGTCCTCTTGGAAAGCGAGTTCTAGAAGCCCCTATTAGAATTCTAAAGCGTTTGCTATATTCTCGAGGGCAAAGTTATATAAAAATCTCTGCAAATAAATGAAACTACAAGAGGCGGGTTTCTGCAACTATAATCTTGGTTTATTACCAAATTCTAGAAAATCGAGCGAGAATTTCTCGCAATATTAATGATTCAGAATATTTAGAGTATTCAGAATATTGTTTCACCATCTAGAAATGTGTACACTAGAAATTCTCGATAATTCGTCTATTCAGTTTATTGGCGTGCCTTATGCGCATAACTCGGAAATCTATATTTCTAGTTAAGGGATTTAGAAAATGGCCACTTAATCATTTTAGAGAAGGCGGTATATTTTTTTCTCAGCGTATAAGGAACTGATTTTCCCTTTTGAACAGCATTCCAAGGCATGAAAAAATGTTGTAAATATCTTCACCAATTACAATCAACAGAAAGGAATATTTTCGTTTTATTATTGGTTGCCCTATATGTCGTCTAAAAAGTATGTGCATCAGGGACCGATTTACTCAGTTGGAGGCCCAGGGCACTCATGTTCAATGGTCCCCTTTTCCTTGTACTTTAATATTTCAACAAACAAAACAAAGCGCATATTTTTGATTCATGTGTCTAAAAATTTTCTCCACTTTTCATTTTATTGATAAAATTTAACTAGATCCGATGCTTGTCTATCGGATCAATGTACATCGCACCCGCGTATCTGCACTGCGGTGCGTGCCTCGGATTTAGTTAGCCTTAGTAAGACTTTGGAATGCAGTATCGGTAGTATGCAGTTGTATTTGCGTTTAGCAAAAATATTGCACTTTTTTCAATGAACTGGCAGTTTCCTTGAAAGATTATACCACTGATAACAGCGCATTAATACCTCCATCTATCGACGAAAAAACAAAAAGCAATGATCATTATAACAAAATTTGGAAATTTTTCATTTTAACTATTTTTTAAATGTATGATTGAATTTTTTGGAGGCCCCCCTCAGTGAGAGGGCCCAGGGCACATGCCCCGAATGCTCTGCCTTAAATCAGGCACTGATGTGCATACCGCATTGTGTAAGTCCATAATGTGGTGTGTCAACAAGTATAGTCACGTGATAGTATTAGGACTTACAGTATCAACACATAGCCCAATCGGAAATGCACTTTTAGCACTTACTGTTCCACTCTATTCTGGTTCTTTTGGATAGCCTTGTAAATGAATGGTGAATGATTTTCATACACCATATTCTACACGAAACATGCTTCTATACCCAAAAAATGAATGTTCAGTTCATTTTATTTAGTTCAGCCTATAAATGTTAAATTGTACCTACCAAAAATCTTGCCCATTGAGGTAATGTATTTGAATTCTCTTGGATGTCCGTTTACGAGACCCATTCGCTTGTTCCCAATGAAAAGTTTTGTGTAGAATTCCTATATGATACAGATTTAAATACTGTGCTTGGACTTTCTGACACTACATATTCATGAGATATGCTAGTAACAGATACATATATACTCATACACACACAGAGATCAACCGCTAAAAATCTGTTTTACGGATTTAGGGGACCTCAAAACCTGTAAATATAATAAAAATTTAATTTCGAATATTTGTCCTAAATCAATACTTTCTCTATTGCATAGGGATAAGAGACAGTAAAAATAATAAATCTTGAAAGAACATTGTATCTTTACATGTATAAAAAGTATTTTTGACAATAATTTAAATGCTATTGTTTTATCACTTGAATGTATATGGTTTTCAGTAGAATCAAGCACATAAAAATTTTAGTCTTTCAAAAATCAAATGGTAATATTAGTTACATGGAATTGTTCAAATACTTTCAAACTTTTATTTGTATATTTTTTTTTATATTAATAGATTTATCTTCATAGTTAAATAATTCATATCTTTATAGGCCCATTCCTAAAGAGAAAGCATTTAAAAAATTCTATAGTGTAATCCTGGATGTTGTCTAAAACTTGCACACGCGGTATATAGTGTTAAAAATAATCCCCATAACCATAACACTAACAAGTAATTTAAAAGAGAATTTTTTAAAGTCAATTCCTACTTAAGAACACCATCGAAAAAGTTTTTTTTTTTTTTTTTTTTTTAATGATTTTGAATTAGGAAATAAGAAGCGCGCGTGCAAAATGAAATAAAAATAATTTTAAGGTAAAAAAAAAAAAAAAAAAAAAAAAAAAAAAAACATTTTATATACCACTTTTTAAATTTTTCTGTTGAATCATAGCTATAAAACTACATTATCACTTTATCAATGCGTATAAAATTTTTAAAGTGATAATGACGTCAATTTTTGTCAGATGCATAATTTAACTTTTTATAATTTTTTAACATTCACGTTTAATTAAATGTATTTATTTTTATGTCGAAAGAAATTAACTCGTAATTTTTTTGGCAACAATTAAATTATAGCTAATATTTTAATGGCTATTTTTAACGCTATTAGGATGTTATTATTTTCATATTTTAATTAATTATAAGAAAACTAATAAAAAATTCGAAAATCTGACTTCGAAGTATTGTGTTGTCACCGTGTTCTGAGCAATCCTGAAAGTTGCAAATTTCTAGCTAGTCGGGAAGTTAGTTAAAAATCGATTGCAAGATTTGTACAAGATATATATAAGGAGAGTGTGAACTAATAGTATGAACTGAAAAATCAACACTGCGCAAATTCCATTTATGTCTCATAATGTGCCTGAACAACTTTGTGGATCCTTGTAAACCAATCAGTTACATTAACCATTATTCAGCATGAAAAATGATTTTACATACTTTAGTAATGTACATGTGGTGGACAAAATAATGGAAATCCTCTCAACTTTACACGATTTGTCGATTATCTAGAAACATTCTTGACGTATTATCTTGAAAATTCAGAGAAGTAAAGAGCGTGCTATTTCTCATATTTTTCAATAAAGCTTTTTTCCCCCGAAGGTAAAAACGGGACCAGTAACAAATTAAAAAAAAAAAAAAAAAAAATCTCTTTTCGGCAAGCTTAAAGGCAAAGGTAGATTCCTTTACGTTAATGTTCCAAATGTAAAGAAATATTATATATGCATTAACACATACTTAGTCAATGGCTTGGTTCCCACACATGGCATTATTTACGTCGCTAGTCTGTTTTTAAGAAATTTAATTATCAACTACTACTATTCATTCTACTTAAAATTTTAGGCTAGATTTATTGGTCAGTAAATGATTCAATTTTCTAAAATCAAAGTTCATAATCATTCAACAAATGGAAGCCATAAAGATAAACAATTGGGTGAAAAAAATTGCGACTTAGCAATGAAATTTGTGATTTGGCGGCAAAATTTGATAGTTAGCGACGAAATTTTTGACTTGGTGACAAAATTCGTTATTTGATGACAAAATTTGTAGAGCTTGGCAATGAAAAAAAAATAAAGAGTGTCTCCAATCACAAAGTAAAAAGTAATGTTGAAAATGGTTGTAGTTATAGCGTATGGTTAACATTCTTCTTTTCAATTATCTGTATTCATTTGTAATAGAATAGAACATACTACATTCATCGAAGTATGGAGTTTACTCAAATAAAATCAAAATATTTTTACACACTTTTTGTTTATCATATTCAAGGTTTTCAGAGCAATACTATGTCGTTCCTAGAGATCTTGACCCACTATAAGCAAAATATAGTTCAATAAGAATATAAAAACATTAAATATGCAATGAAATATGAGCTTTTTTACAAAATACCTTTTCAATAAGCATGCGTAATCATTAACAAAATTTTATTTGCCTAATTTATTAGTTAAAAAAAAAAAAGAAAAAAAAATGATTTACTTTATAATTCAGAAAGATAAATTACATTACATAAATTAAAAATTCAATGCTCTCAGAAAGAAGGGAATCCATAAGGGGATTTTATCCAAATTTTCATTTTGAATCAACATACATATATCACCATTAATTGATTTGTAATACAAATTTAGATAAAATCCCTTATTGGTTTGCTTATTTTTAGAGCAACTATAAAATTTGTCTCATTCTCTTCCATTTATCTTTCTGAATTTGCAGGCTATTCGACTAAGTTTTCATTACAAGAGTAACACACTATATTTGGTTAATAAATTATTCAAGTGCAAGTTTGTCAGAACGTGTTCGTCGTTAAAAATTATTTAGTAAAACTATTCATACTTTATCAGCTATTTAATATTTTTTATATTGTATTACACTCTATTGTGTCTAATATAATAATTCAAATTTACTAAAAATTTGAATGTATTTGTTTGAAAATCCCATACATGATAAACGAAAAACGTGCAAAAAATTTTTAGATGTTGTTAATGAAATCTTTATACTTCTATGAATATACGTGCTATTATCATACAAACAAGTCGCCTTTCGTCCGCCTAGCGGACGATATACCGAAATGAACCTATTTCCATATTTCCATTCCCACTTTACGCTTCACAATTTCCAGCGCAGCGGGTGACACGTATTCACTGTAAAGTTCAATATATATGCCTAAAAGAATTTTTGGTTACGAATGCAGCGTATCCGTTCTTTACATTTCTAAAGACATTTTAATTTAACGTATGTTCATTCAATAGATAGTTTTTTGCTCATATCCGATAAAGGCAAGAAAAGTGACACAACTTAAAAATGCAGCATTTGAGAAAAATCAACTTAAAAATAACATGACTAGAATAAAACTGGCATAACTGTCTCTCGAGTGGATAACTTTGTAGATGGAGATGTAACATTTTTGTTCATATTGGGTGCATTTCATGTATTTTTCAGTGACAGAAACCATTTTTTGAGTTATGTCACTTTTCTTTGAAGTTGTGATTTGTGAAACTGCCGTCGAACGTCTTCTGATGTTCTGCTATATGAATAAGTTTTCACTGAAAAGAGAAAAATGATATCTTTTTGTAAAAAAATAGAACCGACTCCAAAAAGCAACTACTATTCAAACAACTAAAAAAAAAAAAAAAAAAAAAAAAAAAAAATGGTGCGAAATGAAACTGTAAATTGCGCCTAAAAGTATAAAACAATTTCCTTCGCCAAACAACCTATAACACTACACTACTTAATCATAACTTTTGAAGTCGGCACAAAATAAAATAAAAATTGATACCTTTATTCAATACAAAAATGAAATCCTATTCTAAATATACATCTTACATTGTCACCTGCAAAACGCAGTCGAAAACTACTTTGATTCAAGAAAATAAATAAGATTTCGTAAGCAGCAAAAGTTGGCGAAGATGCTGGTATCTGACGTCCTTGGTGAAAGAAAAAACACAAAATTATCTGGCAAACATATTTAATTTCTTTGGGATATCATTATTATTTTGATAAGGTATATTAAGAGAGCAATCAAGAATATGAAACAATACTTCGTACAATACATATTATGAAAATATACATCTTGCGTGTATATTTTTGCATCACGTTTTGATCGTCAAATCCAAAAGCCACCAAGGATGATAGTTACCAAAGTTATACCAAATTTGCAAAGGAAACTCTAACTTCGTAGAAACATAAATACCGCATTGTGAAGAATGTTCACTGTTCTGTGTAGATGTTGTGCTGGAGTGAAGGTTACAAACATTCCAAGAGGTCAGGGGTCGTGTGACCAGACAGAACGGAGCCATGAGAAGCTGTCTGAGCGACAGATGCTTTGTGTGAAAAATTTTTATATTTCTATGGAAGCGGTGACATCAATAGTTTCCGATTTCACGCATGGCCTTTTGTTGCTACCGACATTTCTCCGAGTTTCGGGTAGACCAAGATTGGACGAAAATGATGTCACGGGTAGAGTGATATCACGACCAACGAATCATTGCTTCGTGTGGGGTATTCCCCTCCCCCTCCGAAGGTGTGCTCGGAAGGAAGAGACTAAAAAAAAAAGACAGAGAGACTTGGTGCTAAAATTGTGTAGCATGTTTTTGAAGTATGCTCGGAGGCGAGCATTTTGTAATAATTCTTAATTTATTTGAATTTCAACTATTTTGTTAAGTTTTGAATAAAATTAGCAAAAATCATCCCTGGACTCATGCTTGCGTATTCCGTTCTTCGAGGTGTACTCCCAGAAATCACCACAGCTTTAATTAAAAATATAAATTGGTGGCATATCGGTGGCATGTTGTTTTTAGAGAAAAAAAAACATCGAACTCTGTTTTCTATGTGTTTGTGGTGAAAAAGTATAAAAGAACGTTTGCTGTGAGCCCGGTGACAACTGGAATCCCTGAGATTTACTGGAGATTATTGATGCCTGTGACAATAGCGTGGAAAGGATTAAAAGGACTTCGCTTCTCCCCTGTGCTGCTGAATTCCCTGGAGATGTCAATCAAGGAGGTTTTTCAGGTATGTTTTCTTTCATTTTCAGATATGCAAAGTGTCAGAGATTGAGTTGTGGGATGATAGTTTTTGTTTATTTATTTATTTTTGTTTTGTAACAATGCATGTAGTTACGAAGCTTTAAGAGTAAGAAATTAGTTTTTATGTGTAAAATTTTAAGCACGGATATCTCGAAGTCAAGTTAATAGTTAAGGCGGTTGAAAAGAGTAATTTCATGACTTAACGGGGCGTTTACTTGAGAGATAAATTTATCGTTAAAGTTCTGTTTATTGTAACGGGGAGCTTGGTAACTTTAAATTGTTGTTTAAAAGTTTCGATAAGATTATAATTCTAAATTCTTTTTAAAAGCAACGTAAGGATTGTGGATGCTGTAACTGTTTATATAGGAGTATACTGGAAATTAGTTGATTTGCCTACTGGTAAAAATTCTAGGATTTTTTTTTCTCTAGTTGTTTATTTTAACTAAATATAGGTACTGTTTATTGTATCTGGGTAAATATTGTAGTTAATGTTTAGAGAAAAGGTGTTTAAAGAATTTCGTAGGTGATAATCAAAGTGTTACTTTTGTCTATATTTTCATGGTATTTGATTTGTTTATTGTTTTTATTATATGTGCATTTTTTTTCAGTAATTAGTGAAATTGTATTTTGTAATTATGGCATTTCTCATTAAGTATACTAAAAATGTATTGTTAGAGTTAGCGGATGAATTTGGTGTTTCGGGGCTAACAGATAAAAGCAAAAAACTAGAAATCAGGGAAGCCATTGAAAAGGCGGCTAATTATGATGAAGGGGTTGCGAAGGCGCTAATAGAAGGGATTTTGGAAGAGAAAGAAAGGGAATTGAAATTACAAAAAGAAAAAGAAGAGCGCGAATTGAAATTACAAAACGAAAAAGAAGAGCGCGAATGGGAATCACGAAAAGAAAAAGAAGAGCGCGAATGGGCGTTGCAAAGAGAAGAGGCCGAACGAAATTTTGAACTGGAGAAACTCAGAATCCAGAGTGCTGCAGAAACTAGTAGCGTAGGGTCCGGGAGTTTAGTTCAAGAGACGGTTTTGAAGAAAATTAAATTAAAAGACATAGCTCCGAAATTTGACCCAAAACAAATGGATATTTCTCTTTTTTTTACGATATTTGAAAGATTAGCACGTAAAGAAAATGTTAGCGAACAGGACTGGATGTCGCAACTTATCCCTTTATTGCCGTGCGACGTCGTACAAATAATTATGAAATTAGACGAGTCAGAGGCTGATAACTTTCAACATGTAAAAAAAGTGTTGATGAATAGGTTCAGATTGAGTGCGCGTGCGCTAAGAACGAAATTTGAATCGCACAACAAAAAAAGTGAAGAATTATGGGTTGATTTAGTTCACGATTTGAGAGGGTACCTAGATAACTGGCTTGAGACTTTAGAAATTAAAGATTTAGAGTCATTAAAGGAATTGATGCTCACGGAGCAGTTAAAGAAAAGGGTACCATGCGAAATCAAACAACATTTTGTAGATGTGTGGGAAGAAATCAACAAAGCTTCGGATTTGGCGGAGAAGTGCGACAAGTATGACGCGGTTAGAAAGGAGAATGGGAAAAGAGAATATAAGCCTTTTCAGCGTTTTACGAAGGGTAGAAATTCATTTGGGAAAGACGGTCAGAAATTCGGGTCAGGTAAGCATGATGGTGGGAGTAATCCGAAAGCTGAGTCAGCTAAGGGCGACAAAAAAGACTCAGGAAAGTTAAAAGGGGATAAAACCGAATCTAAAGATCGTGATTTTGATAGAAATAGTAAAATTGTGTGCTATTTGTGCTCGGAAAGGGGCCATATTCGACCTAACTGCCCACAAAACCCTAATCGCAGAACAAATCCGATCAATAACTTAAGCGCGGGCGAAATTTTAGGTGTTGGTTTTGAGCCTTATATAGGTAAATTAGAAATAAATGGACAAGAGCGCGAATTCTTGAGAGATAGTGGCTCAAACATTGACGTGTGCGAAAGGAATATGATTTCTGTTGAGGATTTATTGCCGGAACAGGTATGGATTAAGCAACCGTTTGACGAAACGTGTAGGTGCTTACCTTTGGCGAAAATCGTTTTAAAAGGGGAATTCGGAGAGGTCATTACAAAAGCGGCTGTAAAACCGGCTAATTTGAGTCAGGGAATATATCTTCTAGGCAATAAAACCGCAGAGTTAATTGAGTACAATAAAAAAATTGTTTATCCAATTAATGCGATAACGCGAAGTCAGAAACGTGAGCAAGAAAGGATTAAGAGTGCGCAGTCCGAAATAAATAATGAAAAGCCAACTCAGAGAAAAATTCAGAATTTTGAGGAGGAACCGGGTTTGATAAGCGAGTCGTTAGAGGAGACTAGTGCAGAAAATAAAGTTGTTCTTCCTGTGTTAAAAGAAACAGACAGGAGTCCATTAATCGGGGTTTCAGCTGAAGAGTTTCAAAAAGAGCAAACTGCGTGTGACACGTTGAAAAATTGTTGGGAAAAAGCTAGGAATGAAGCGGGAAAGGAATTTAAGATAAAAAATGAGCGGTTAATTCGAATATCGGATTCTAAGCGTAACCAAAACAGGATGCAGTTGTGCGTGCCAAAGAAATTTAGGGCAGCGATTCTAAACCTGTGTCATGATTCTGTGTCAGGGCATTTAGGCTCGTGTAAAACTAAGCAGAGGGTGTTGACTAATTTCTTTTGGCCAAATTGCTATCAGGAAATCGAGGAGTATGTCAAAACTTGTGAAATTTGTCAAAAAGTAGGACAAAAAGGGGATAAGAAGAAAGCTCCGTTGAGATTAGTACCGATTATTTCTGAACCGTTCAGACGTCTGTCGATTGACGCTATAGGTCCGCTGGTAACGAGTAACAAAAATAATCGTTTTGCGATAACGGCTGTTTGCGTCGCTTCAAAATTCCCGGATGCTATTCCTGTGGAAAACCTAACTTCGAGGTCAGTGATCAATGCATTGATGCAAATTTTCGCGAAGACCGGATTTCCTAGAGAGTTAGTCTGCGATCAAGGTGCTTATTTCACGAGTGACTTATCGACAGCGTTTTTTGAGAAGTATGATATCAAAATCAATCATTCTTCGGTCTGTCATCCGCAATCTAATCAGGTGGAAAGAATGCATTCCACTCTTAAGAGGATTCTCAAAGCATTATGTCTCGAAACGAAAAGCGATTGGGAAGAAAATCTGCCTATGGCTCTTTTCGCGTTGAGGACGGTGCCGCATGAGAGCACGGGATTTTCTCCTTCAGAGCTTATTTTTGGGAAGAATTTGAGGATGCCTCATACCATTGTTTACGAAAATTGGATGCAGGAAGAAGAAATGAATCAAAATGTAGTAGAGTATATTTTGGATTTAAATAAGCGCTTAAAAAGATGTCAAGATTTGGCAGGGGAGCGCATGACAGAATGTCAACAAAAAAGAAAATTATGGTACGACCAAAATGCAGTGTCCCGAAAATTTAAGGTGGGAGACTCGGTGTTGGTTTTGGCTACTGCAAAACCACATAAAATGGCAGTACAGTGGCTAGGTCCAGGTGTAGTTACGGGGGTAATATCCGATACGAACTATACGGTAGATCTTCCGGGAAGGAGATGTAAGGACACGATTTTCCACGTGAATTTAATGAAACCTTATCATAAACGCCCAGAGCATGTCAACTTAATTTTGGAAGAGGGTGGCGAGGAAATTGAGGAGGATGCATCTATCCCGTATCCGATTTCGGACCCTAATCATTTCGACTTGACAGACTTAATTAAGGGGAGTAATTTGGGTAATAAGGTTTCGGAAGGGAATTTGGCAACTTTACAAAATGTCCTAGTAAAGCATAAAACGGTGTTTTCTAACGACCCTGGTATGACCCATAAGGTAGAGATGGATATCATTTTGACAGATGATAAGCCGATTCGTGCAAAACCCTATCGCATGTCTCCGCGGCAGTTAGAAATTATGCGGAAGGAGATTTCCAGGCTGTTAGAGTTAGGGGTGATTGAGGTGGGTCAGTCAGATTACGCATCGCCTATGATTCTTGTAGAGAGTCCGGGGAAAGACCCTAGGCCGTGTGTCGATTATAGGGCCCTCAATGCCAAAACCCAAGTGCAATTTTTCCCGTTACCGAATATTGAGGAGGTAGTTGAGGAAGTGAGCACTGCAAAATGTATCTCAGTAATGGATCTGACGAAGGGGTATTTCCAAATCCCGTTAACGAAACGTGCGCAAAGGCATGCGGCGTTTGTAACCCCTTTCGGTGAGTTTATTCCAAAAAAAATGATGTTTGGCTTAGTGAATGCTCCATTTTATTTTTGTAAATTAATTAGTGAGGTGCTAGGGGATTTAGTGAGTTTTGTGAGACCATATGTGGATGATCTGGCTGTGTTTTCATCCAGTTGGGAGCTCCATATCCGGCATCTGGACATTGTGTTACAACGTTTGGAGGAGGCAAATCTAAAAGTGAAACCGGCAAAGTGTTTATTCGCCCAGGACCATGTAAAATTTTTAGGGCACGAAGTGGGGTCAGGGAAGAGGTCGCCGAGTGACGCGAAAATCCAAACTATCCAAGAATTTCCCATTCCAAAGACAAAGACGCATGTAAGGTCATTTTTAGGTCTGACCGGATTTTACCATAAATATATAAAGGATTATGCGACAAAAGCTGCGCCTTTGACGGATTTGTTAAAAGGGAAAAATAAGAGGGAAAAAATTGAGTGGAGTCAGGAATGTGATCAGGCATTTAAGGTACTAAAATTAGATCTAACTAAGGGACCGGTACTCTATGCTGCGGATTTTTCAAAAGACTTCATTGTTCAGACTGATGCAAGTCTTGTAGGGGCGGGTGTGGTCCTAGCTCAAAATTTCGGGAATAACGAGGAACACCCAATTGTTTATTTGAGCAAAAAATTCTCCAAGGCGGAGCGTAATTATAGTACCATTGAACGCGAATTAGCGGCAGTCATTTTTGGGGTGAAAAAGCTAAATCATTATTTAGATGGACAAAAATTCGTTCTTCAAACCGATCATAACCCTTTAGTTTATCTTAAAAAAATGATGGGCACAAATTCACGTTTGACGAGATGGGCCTTATGTTTACAACAATACAACTTCACAGTCGAGCATAAGAGCGGAAAAAAGCATTTGAATGCAGATGCGTTAAGTCGCATGCACGAAGAATAAAAAAAAAAAAAAAAAAAAAAAAAAATGCCTTGGTTTTAGGTAGTGTTTTTGGACTGATTGTAAATATTTATTTATTTTTTTTTTCTTTCATTTGTATTCCAAAAAAAAAAAAAAAAAGTTTGAATGTATTGATTATGAATTATTTTTCTTTCTTTTTCATGAAATTTTATTGTGTAATTGTGAAATTTCAGTGTTTGACTTTTAAAATTTTGTTAGGTGTAGAACCTTTGATTGTCATCACGAAATTGCATGTGAATGTTTAATTGTTTTTTTTTATATAATGTGAAATGAGACCTTGGGATCTAGTAATTATGCAAGGTGTAAGACTAGAAAATTTATTTTTAAGATGTTTTTAGTTCTATAAAAGTTCAGGGGGTTGTTTCGAAAAACTTTTTTTTGGGGGGGGCTAGCTCAACTCTCTGATGTTGCATGTTTGATAATGGGAGGAGGCACCTGAGTCTTCTGGAGCCCATTTTACATCCTGAAGGCCGTAAAATGGTCTTTTAGGAGGGAGGAAGCTGTGCTGGAGTGAAGGTTACAAACATTCCAAGAGGTCAGGGGTCGTGTGACCAGACAGAACGGAGCCATGAGAAGCTGTCTGAGCGACAGATGCTTTGTGTGAAAAAATTTTATATTTCTATGGAAGCGGTGACATCAATAGTTTCCGATTTCACGCATGGCCTTTTGTTGCTACCGACATTTCTCCGAGTTTCGGGTAGACCAAGATTGGACGAAAATGATGTCACGGGTAGAGTGATATCACGACCAACGAATCAGTGCTTCGTGTGGGTTATTCCCCTCCCCCTCCGAAGGTGTGCTCGGAAGGAAGAGACTCAAAAAAAAGACAGAGAGACTTGGTGCTAAAATTGTGTAGCATGTTTTTGAAGTATTCTCGGAGGCGAGCATTTTGTAATAATTCTTAATTTATTTGAATTTCAAATATTTTGTTAAGTTTTGAATAAAAATAGCAAAAATCATCCCTGGACTCATGCTTGCGTATTCCGTTCTTCGAGGTGTACTCCCAGAAATCACCACAATGTTACTAATGGACCAATTGTATACAGTGATAAAATAATAAAGGAAACATGAAAATTGATCATTCGAGACAACAGCATTTGTTGCTACCGATCTAAAAACAAATCTTTAAAAATTAATTACATTTTATTTAATTTTGCGCCGACTTCAAAAGTTATGATTAATTGTAGTGTTATAGGTTGTTTGGCGAAGGAAATTATTTTATACTTTTAGGCGCAAGTTACAGTTTCATTTCGCACCATTTTTTTCTTTTTTCTTTTTTTAGTTGTTTGAATAGTAGTTGCTTTTTGGAGTCGGTTCTATTTTTTTACAAAAATTTTATTCGAATGTAGGAACAATATTTAAAAGAAGGTTTTCATAATAAAACTGTTTCTAAAATCAGTAGTTTAAGATAAAGAAGTGTAAGTGCCCACCAGTTTATTAAATAAATAAATAAATAAATAAATAATTTAAAGAGTGCAGGCATTGAAACATTTTTACCAAGAAGTATAAAAGAATGTAAGCCCCCAACTTTAGTTAGGATTTGACATTTCATGAATACCTTCGTCCATGTATTGTTTTTTTTCTCTAGTTAGAACAACAGGACTATTGATTTCAATGAGGAATTTCCGTCGTCATCATTTTCTGTGTTTTACCTTAAATATAAAGGATATTTTTCACATGGGTAATAACTTAAAATATTGAATTAAAATTGACATGAAACTCGTAAAAGACATTTTAAGAAATGAATATAATAACCATTGCTGAATAATGCAGCTTCATCTTTTAAGGTAAATATATATTTATTTTATTATTTTTAGTGTATTTATTTTATTTATTTATTATGCTTTTTGTATATTTAGGCCAATTAAAAAATTATTTGCTCTTTTATCCCTCCCATCAAGCTAAATACAAATAAAATTGAGAAAAATCGTGTAAAAGAAGGGAAACAGCTTAAGTATAGAACCTCTTTCGCGAAATGCTTAATTTAGCACCAAACTAGCTTGGACATATCTCGCCAAAGTGTTTACTTACACAATTGCGAGAGCCATTTTATTTCATCGCCAAAATGTCAAAAAAAAATTTTAAGTCACTAAGGGGTCGTATACTAAAGTTGAACCAAAGAAATGAGTGTAATAATAACCAGCGTCACCATCTATCGTAAAATTTTTGCAGTCTCTTAATCTCCCCATGTTCGTTCATGTCATCACCCTACCCAAAAAATTACAGGTGTTTATCTTTTTTTTTTTTTTCGCCATGCTCTTAATATTTGTTTCGATTCTGTTTTATTAAGCTGAGAAATCGGATATCTGAAAGCTATTGCAAATGGCAGAGGTTATAATCCATTCATCATAGGCAAATCTGTTAACAAATTACAGCTTCCTCGTGTTTCGTTACCTAAATTGGTCTCTTTTAAAATAATATATCTTTCGATATAAGTACTGTTTTACCCTATTATCCTAAATCAAGTTATGTCATTGTTAAAGTTCTCAAGCAGTATGGTTTAAAAAAAAAAATTTCTCCTTCTAATAATCTCATCATTTCTCGGTTAAATGTTCCTATAAGTATGCATAACTCTTGGGTATACTTACAGTATTTCTTGCCAATGTTGTTTATCATATATTGGTCACATTAAAAGCAGTCTTAAATTCTGTTTAAAAGAACATATTAGATACGTCCGGAAAAAAATAAACCAAGAAATCGGCCATTTCTAAGTCTTGCTGGGATATATATATTGGAAAACTATAATTTTAAATTTGATATGCAGCTAAAGTAATTTGGAGACCCAAGCTTTTTACATTTATAAGAATTTTAGAAACATTGTTGCGATTTCGCTGTACCTCTCCATCTGATTGTTGGAAAATTGACATCCAATATGCACATTCTTTTTTTTTTTTTTTCCCTACGTTTTTCACGACTACCATTTCTCAATTTTCCTATTGGCTAATCACCCATATTCCTCTTATTTCTATTGGTTGATCAAACAGTTGTAAAGTCCGATTCATTTCTTATATATAGGAGCCTTTTCGTTTCGTTTCTTTTATGCACACTAAAAGAAACGAAATGAATCGACAGTACGCTAAATATTACCGAAGCAGATGTCTGCTAGTTTATTATTTCCTTTGGTATTCAAAACTTTGTCCATTATTCCTGTGTTTAATATAGTAACCGATGCTAAGAAACGAAACTGTTGCATGTATTTATATGGATAAATAAATTTAAAAGAAAGAAAAAGGTCCCGTCGTACTAAATTAAATTCTGTTTTGTACATAATTTTATATATGTTACTTAGAAAACTAAAATAAGCTTCAATTCTTTTATTGATTATACTTTTTAAAAAATTACGATGCTAATTTGAAAATACACTGTAAAAAAATGTGAACACTTTTTGCCAATCACTGACATTAAAAAGTTTTCCAATCACTGAAGGTAAAAATAAAGTTATATCCGTAGACCTGCCATTTTTTTTTTTTTTTTTTTCAAATAACAGAAGTAACCTTTAATAAATGGTCAAAATACTGAATTTTACAGCATTTTGTTTAATAATACGCTTACACTGTTAAAAAAAAAAAAAAAAGTTGTACACTAAATTACGGTCAGTGACCGGTAAAATGTGATGTAGTCAATAACTGTAAAAATAAAATCTTGTCTGTAAAGCTGTAATGCCTTTTTGTTTATCAAAGAAAGGAAGTGGCTTTTATAAATGGTCAATACTCTAGATTTTGCAGCAATTTGTTATGAATACGGGAAATGGACTTTTTTCTCGAAAAAGGGAGCTGGCCGTCTAATTTAATTGGGGTCAACTCTCCGAATTTACTAAAATTTCTTGGAGTGTAATTTGAAGTAACTTTTGTACATGGCAAAAATATTTTGTCAGTGACTTGTTTACATTGTTTGTTACAAATAATACTCATCTAGCACTAGATTTCAGTATTTCCAGGTTGCCAATACCGAATTTCAGTATTTGCCAGTCGCAAAATTTATTGAGAGTGAAATAAAATTTAGCTTTCTCTTCTTAGAATTATTTACACTGCCGAATGTAAATTGTCACTGCCGAATGTAAAATGCCTGTTTAGATTATGCTATTTAGAAATTTTGGTCTATAATATAATTCATAATTTCTGTTGTAGAATTAATCAATTTATAATATGGTAACATAATTGTTACACGATGATCACTTGAGCGTATTAAAATTACCATAGATAGACAATTACTTTTTGAAATTTTCAGATTTACATCTCATAATAAAGGACGTATATTAAAAAAAATGTGCCTAAATTTTTAATATATTGCAATATATAATTAAAAATAACTTTGTTATTCTCTTAAGGAATCAAGTACCTTTAAACAGTTAGAAATATGAGTAAAAAATTATCATAATTCTTTTACCAATAATATGAAAAATAAACATTTTTGAAACGTGTAATTTTTAAGAGGTGTTCAGAAAGGATCTATCTGTTTATTACAGCTGTTAGGATAAATATAAATTTCAATTTTATTTATTTTTCCTTAAAAATGTAAGAGTTGAATTTTCGTCGATAGGAGCCTTGCGCGCAGAATTACATACAAATGATACATCACATGAACCTAAATTTAAAAACATAAAAATGTGCACATGGAGAAATTTGTCGAACTGTATATATCGGTTGGGCTCTCGTGCATGATTTGTTTAACTTGGGAATGATTCATAATTTGATCTACCTTTATTAATAATTAGAAACAATTCATCACATGGTTCGAACCCTGATTGCACTCGTAGCGTAGTCATTCGAAGCTTTTCATGGTTTTCTTCGACAATTGTGTGAATGCAGGCTAGGACACATTAGACACCCTACAGAATCCACACCACCCACGCGATGGCATTCGAGTAGTTAATTGACTTTAAATCCAACATCAACAGCATCCATTTTGCGTTATGTTGTGGAAAAGATGTTTAGGAACGATTATCTTAAATGAAAGCTGTTGTGAGAATATGACTAATTCAGAAAATTATGAAGCTAAAATTGATGTAAAAAACCAACGTAATTGATAATTTAAAAAATGAAAATAATGATCAAATTTTTCTGAGGACACCAAATTTTTTACGCGAGCTATCGATTGACGAACTCTGGTCTATACACGACGATCGAAGATTTTTGAAAGCGTCGCTTTTGTGATCGGAACTTTTAACGCAGCCTCATAACTACGTGATGATGATGAAATAGGCGTCCAAATGCGACAAAAACTAATAGTTCAATTTTTAACATTTTCACAAATAAAACAGAATTGTTTTGACTGTAGTTGAATGTATTAAACACATAAAAAGCAGTTTCTGTATTATTTAAAAAGTATCCAAATGCAGAACAATTCATAAAATTATCTGCAAAGAATGCAATAATAATTTTTCCACTGACAAAGTGCAATGAATTTTGTAATTTTTATCAATAAATATAATATTTTTCCTTTCGAGTCAGACAAAACTAAAGAAATAGATGTTCAGCGATGATTGCATTAACACGACAACTTTTCTAGTAATCGCCGAAGAAAAACCGTGCCTTGTTTAGATTTCGTTAATGCAAATAGCTAAAAAAAATCGCATTTTATACTGAGTGAAGAAAGTTGCATATACAAGAACAACCTGTTCTCGCTTCATTAATAAGGTCTTCTGGAGTATTTGGCGACGTCCTCAAGCTGTAATTAATTCTAAAATAAATCTTGGACGTAATTGATGGGATGTTAACAAAGATTCCACACAAATTGGTAAGGTAGCAAAACGATAACATAGTGAACTTCATGGAGATCAAGGGTGGTCCAGTATTGGGGGCAAATTATTAAATTTCACCGGAACACGCCAATTTCTGCTGAATTTAATGACATAATGTAAGCTTTGACATCATTTACATGAAAAAATATTATATAATAAAAATCGTAATTCATGTCAACAGCCAAACGTATAATCTTTAATTTTACAATTTTTGACATTGTAATTGGGTGTTATTTTTTTATAATTAATATTTTGTGATAAATATTATTTATGGAATTTAAGGTATTTAGTCTTTTTAAGGTAGTAATTAATAATGATAGAAAACTATGTCATTAATTCTTACCTTAAACTTTAATATCCTTTTTAGGCCAATAAAGAAAGGGTTACAGAACAGTTGCTTTTTGTACCCGGAGTTTATTTAACGACATTATTCCATATATATTTTTTTTTTCCTTGAAGAAGTTTTATACATTTATAATTTTATAGTAATTGAAAAAATATAATAAAATTATAGAACAAAATCCTACTTATTTTAAAAATGTACATAATAATAATAATAATAATAATAATAATAATAATAAAACTATGATTATGGCTTTAATTTTTTAAATGTTATTAGATTAGACGCGTATAAAAATAAATAATGATAATAATAAACAAAAATAAAGATTCAGAAAATTCGGGAAATGGATGAAAAAGTTTAAGTTATTAAATTTTAAGAATTACAAAGTATACAATTTTATACGATACAAAACATTTCGAATGAGTGCTACGTAATTTCTGGTCATTTAATAGATTTTTGATATATATATTTACAATTTTTTATTCATTTTAATTAATCCAGTCAAAGTAGGTTTTTAAAAAAGCATTCAAAATAGCAAGTTGGAAGAGACTGAGATTTAATATGGACGTCTCGGGTGATTTCATATAAAAATCCTACGAAATCCTGGGATAGGTTTTCCGCCATTTTTAAAAACAAATGGGCTGTATTGGATGTTTTTCAAGAAGTTACTACAGACGATCTTTTTTACCGAGAACATTCATCTTTTTATTAAAATGCATGTAAAAATTCTATAAAATTCTGTATAATAACAAATTTGGGTTAGTAATATTTTTGGAAAAAAAAAAAAAAAAATTGGATCGGAAATTGTTATTTTGTTAATTTTTGTTTGAAATCAAGGATTTTGTTCAATAATATTTAAATCACGAAATATTTTAAAAGACTCATAAAAACAAGAAAAACTATTAAATTTATAAATGTAAAAAATTAATAATATACACAAATCCATGCTCCCATACGAAAAATTACCTCTAGGGGTCATCAAAGAGGGGAGATCCCCTCTCAGTAGGGGATCAAAATTGTGATGGCATGTCTTCGGACCATACTTAGGGGTGAGTCTCAGACATTCACCAACTGCCCATAGCGTATAACTAGTGCGATTTAAATCCACTCACTCACCCCGTGTTAGTTGGTCTCGATGGATTCCACCTTTTGCTTTCCTATATGGACCATAGTCATATTATTACAGTAGACGGAGCTTTGTTTTATTACGGAAATATAAGAAAGAATGATAAAAATAAGACTGGTGATAGTAGGCAAAAGGTTAAATATTTTAGCAACTATCGCGTTATTGGCAATTATTTGTTTTGAATTTTATTTATTGTATTCTCATGAACTATTATTATTATAAAAGCAATGTTACATTCTTTTTTCAGATAATACATGCAATTGTTATTTTGTAATGTAAAGAGTTAAATATAGCAATTTATAAGCATTTAAAAAAAAATAATTACGTAAAAAGTATGAAATAATATAATATAAAATAAAATCTTACCAGTGAAATGTAATAGATTCTCCTTTCACATAACTTTCTTTACGGTCTTTTTCGGAATATCTAGCCGCCATTGCTTGCGGTAAAATATTTTATATTCAAAACAATATAATTTTTAAAGAGAAATATAAAATTTCAAAAGAATTTAAAAAAAAAGAGGAAAGATATCGTCTGAGGAAAAGAACACAGAGTATACAGCTTGGCGAGAAAAATTCACTGTTGGCCAGTTTATTATTCTGGTGCCTATTATCACGTGACATTTTTATGAATGATCTTTTGCACACAGAAATGATGCCATTGTCCCGAACACTGTAATAATAGGTCTATGATTAGGGCATGATGGGTGAACTCATGAGTGACAACTGTTTAAAAGACTTATGGTAGAAAATATGCGCAAAGAATTGTATATCTCATATTCTGAGTAGAAAAGGTTGTTCATTGTTCATCACCGTCAAAATCCCAAATCTGTCATGTGTGGGCAAACTTTAGTGCAATAGGAAAAAATCTCTCTCATTTTCGTCGATTGTAGTATGAAAATCGATAAAAGTGGATTGGTTTCGTTCCTGGGCTCGACAACACTTTGGAGACAAGGTTTGGACATTAGTTTGGATACTTTAGTAAAATTACTTGTCTTCGAATTACTATATCCATATAACTGGTATCAGGCTAATTTTCCAAGCTTCATGTTCGTTCAAGAATGACCTCCATACCTCAACCGATCGGATTATAGTTTATGGTTGATTTTGGAGGCAAGGGCATGTGAAAGCATCACAAAAATTTGGAAGCTCTGAAGCATTGCTGATTCGGGAATGGACACGAATTATTCCGGCATAGGTGCGTCCAATTGCTGAAAACTTTACCGAACATTTTTCTCTCTGCGTTAAAGGAAAAATAGAACGTTTTGAAGAAAAGTGATTTTTTTTTTCTAATATGCTTTTATTAATAAATAAAGTATTTTTTTGTGGAAAAGTTTTCATTAATTTATTCATGTATTTTCATTAACAAAGTCAAATTAAACCGTTACATTTTTCTGGTCACCTTATATTTATATATATGCAAAATGCTAAAATTTCGAGCATCCCTTTATTATTTATTAAGGATAAATTATTTATCCCTTTATTATTTATTAAGGGCTTTTGTAAGGAACATGTTACTTACAGTAAAAAATTTTGTGAGAGGGTTGTGTAGGAACTTGTTTCGTAATTCTTAAAATTGCATAGGAATTAACTGATTTTATAAAGTTCTGTTTTTTTTTAACGCAACTTTGCAATTTATAATTTATGTCAAAGACCAATATTTAAGAAATTAAAGCCGAGGTCGAAGATTTTCGAACACCCTATATAAGTTATATAAATATTTTTGAGTTTACCATTTAACAGAATGTATCTTATAAACACCAGTTATTGTTTAAAATATGTACATAAATACGCTCTTTATTAAAAATAAATTAATAAATAAATCCACTATTGAATATGTCTGAAAAAAGATTACTAAAATCGATACAATTTATCAAAAAATAAGATTAAAATAACGAACAGTTGAATCTATTTCAATTTTCCTCTAAACATCACGAATGTTTCCACGTTGATGAAATTTGAGCTACTGAAAAAATTTTCTGATTTCTAATCCTGTTTGTTCATTTTAAGAGTGTTTTATTTATTTATTTATTTATTTTTCTTGGCGAAAAAGAGGAAACAAATACGAAAGGACACGCAGTTTCACTTCGAAGTTGCAGAAAGAAGAATTTGACACCATCCTAAAATAGGAAAATACAAGAGAATATATATATTTCTTTTTTCTAGGTTAGAACGCTACCAAGGTCGCTAAGATTGTATTGTAGTTATTTCACAAAGAAATACACACTAAGTACGATCGTTTTCATTACAATTAAAGATTGGATAACCTGAGATGTTTGTACATGTATGTTATATCCCATTTCTTTCTTTTTTTAATTAAGAATTTCCTTATATGATATTTTCGATCGTTATTAATTTCACAGTGCATACAGTCTTTAAAAAAATAAATAAATAAATAAATAAATTTTTCTGTTTAAGTTAAGTTTATTATAGGTTAATTAAAGACTAGTTCTAACAATATTTGTAGAAATGTCAACGAGGAATGTTGCGATTATTTTTATTTTTTATTTTTTATTTATATTTATTTTGTGTGTGTGTGTGCGTGTGTGTCTGTATGCATGTATATAGCAAAATAGCGGTCATAAAAATCATGCGGTTGGTTTAAAATTTGATAGAAATATTTATGAGTTACATAGAATTAGATGTATAATTTTTGGTTCGTCTGCCAAACAATTTCAATACATTGCGGTCTAAGGCTGGCATTTATTTTGTGTGCATTTCAGCATGCTCACACAGCATTCAACATAATGAAATTAACATACATTATTAAAATGCGTAAAAAAATTACTTCTTTAGAAAATTGTCTGCGTAAAATGAAGCACTCGCGCTCAGGCCTAGATAAAATTTGGTTCGATACATTAATACCTATAGACGATATTTTATATTTTTTTAGTACGGAGGACTATTAGTCTCAATCTACGGATAAAAAGTTGTCGCCAGTTTTACGATCTTTGGACATTTGTCGAAATCGAAAATTTATCGAAAATATAATTGAATAATTTGTAAGCGATGTTACAATTTGAAAAAAAAAAAAAAAACTAATAGTCCTCCGTACTAAACTAAATTTTGCTTTTGCCAGAATTTCATCAAAATCTTTTTTTTTTTTTTTTTTCTTCTTCTTTTTTTTAAAGAAAAAGAAAAGAAAATTAATAACAATCAGTTTCGAAACGGACAGTATCCAAAAAGTTGAAGAGGCCCTTTTTTAGGCAAAAATACATAATTTCTTTTAATTTTTAATTGTTGCCGAAAAAGTTTGCGAGTTGATTTTAAATTTTTTGAAATTAAAAAAAATAATAATAATAATAATAATCGCGCGTAAATATTAAAATCGATATAAAATTTTGTGAAAAGGTAAACTTGCAGAGTAAAATTGACGTCATCATTATAGCTCCAAAAAGTATTTTATTATTATTATTATTAATTTATTAATTATTTCTTTGATAGAGTTTTAGCTTAGGAGCTTCTTGGCAGCTTTTAAGTTTTTATTCTCATTTCGTTGACGATTTAAAATGGCTATATCAATTGCATAAGTAAAGACTTTGGCGAGAAACGTCCGAGCTAATTCGGTGCCAAATTTCATATTTTTCAAAGGGGTTCGAAAATTTTTGCACGTTCTTATTTATATTTTATTTTATTATTATTATTATTATTTATTTATTTTTATTTTTAAGTGAATTCAACATCAGTATACTTCTTTCAGACAAAGTTTATATCTTAATTTTCGTATAGTGGAATCATGGGTTAGGTCAAATGTCAGACTTACTATTAAAAAAAAAAAAAAAAAAAAAAAAAAAAGCCGAACAGATCAAGAATATAAAGAAAAAGTTACTTTACATAATTTTCTTATGAAATAAAATTATCATTCGTAAAATTAATAATTTAAACTTTTGCTGCATATATAAATTAAACTAATTTAAAAATAAATGACAAAAATTTATTTGCATATTTTGAATACATTGTTTTATATATATATATATTTACGAAAAAGTAAATAGTAACACACGATTGCATATTATTTATATTATACGCGTATATTTTTTTTATTATTTATATACTTGTATATTATATTTATGTTTACTTTTTCGTAAAAAAAAAATCGGATCAGGAATTAAAAGAAAAAATAATATAAAAATTTGCTTTACATAAATCTTCTTATAAAGTAAAATTATTATTCGTAAAATTAATAATTTAAACTTATGCTGCAGATTTTTTTTTTTTTTTTCTACGAAAAAGTAAACATAAATATATTTTAAGTAATATGTAGTCGTAACACACGCATGAAATATTTTATTTATTTATTTATGTACTTATTTATTTATTAAGTAAAAAACATACTCAAGAAGTAATATATTAAACTGTTATACTTAATTGGCTTTAATTTTTCATTAATTTTTCGTTTTTTAAAGTTTAATTGAAATTTTTTTTTATTTGGTATACTTTAAAGGTTAATTAAAAGCTAAATTAAAATTTTTATTGAAATCTATTTAAAACATTCATCCAGGCATTTGCATTGGTTTGCGTATCCATATTCTATCTTTTACAATACGGAGGGAGGTGAAAGACAAATTATTGCGATAAGACTTTATTTCAAGTGCATGAAAAAATTTATGGTGTTCTCCTTTGATTATCATTTTCATGTTGCATTTAATTATTTGTATAAAAACACACACACACACACACACACACACACACACACACACATATATATATATATATATATTTATTTATTAAAAAAAAAAAAAAAAAAAAGGGATTGTTTTGACATTTAATATTTTTAGTTTGAAACTCGTTTGTCTGTAATTTTAAGATATTTTGTATGAGGTGATGCTTATTTAAAATATTTTTCAAATGCATAAAGTATAA
Organism: Salticus scenicus; assembly: GCA_963930645.1. NCBI lineage: Eukaryota > Metazoa > Arthropoda > Arachnida > Araneae > Salticidae > Salticus > Salticus scenicus. Next base: position 405,707,534 of record OZ005648.1, on the reverse strand, counting down.
AATTATTTTTACAATACGTAATTTTCTTAAGTGCCTGATTAGTGTCATCATAAGTGTGATTTATGTTAATTGAATACGATGTTTGGAATTAAAATATTTCTATAAAAATGTTAAATTAATTTTTGCTAACTAGATTGTGTCATGCGTAATTGAAATTATGGAGTTTGAATTTTCTTACTTAACGGCCCTCTTCACTCACCGTCGCCGGAAGCCCGAGCCAATGCTTTTCTATGGGGAAATTTTCTTTACAAATAACTTATTAACTAATACATATTTTTAAATTCTGTTTTCACATTCTGAAAGTTCACAGCTGTTAAATTGACGCACCTTTTCTAAAAAATTATTATTTTATTTTTTTATATTTTATTTTGAAGCTGCAAAATACGAATTTTCAATATGTGAAATTTTTTCATTTTGCAATTTCGAAATAAAATATTAAAAATTAAAAAAAAATACATTTTTAAAAAAAGGTGCGTCAATTTAACAGCTGGGAACTTTCAGAATGTGAAAACAGAATTTAAAAATATGTATTAGTTAATAAGTTATATGTAAAGAAAGTTTCCCCATAGAAAAACATTGGCTCGGGCTTCCGGCGGTGGTGAGTGAAGAGGGCCCTTAAGTTTAGAAGCTATCTTGAAAAATTATTATTATAAAATATTGATAAGCTATAAAAAAAAAAAAAAAAAAGACACCAAATTTTGTTTTAAAATATTTTAAAAAGTTAGTAAATTTCTAGTTTTAAACTTTTTTTTTTTTTTTTTTTTAATTGTAGGTTTATTTTATTATTTTTATTTATTTTTAAATCTAAACTTCCAACTATGGATAAAAATAAATAACAAATTGTGAGTGAAAGTTTACATGCTCTGATTTGTCTGTTACATCCGAACACACCTGTTATCAGGTGATCATTCCTCCAAGAATCCTCATCTTTGGATGCGGAAGAGAGAAAATCGTCTGTCCCATCTTTTGGCGCAGGCGCGTGCGGGATGTTGCGCACCCTTACTCCCCCACTTTTAGGGGGTGCGGTGGGTGGTCGACTGCGCGCCTTTCGTTCGTTTCATGGAACACAGGGATAGCGAAGGGGGTCTGCGATGCCCCGTTGGGACACGGTGACGTAGCGGGGTGAGCCAGGATGATTTTTCCCGCGGCCCCAAACCGGCAGACGACAGATAGGAAGGTGGGTCGCCGCCGCTCATCTGCTTTCGTATGTGCAGTAGTCGATTTGTGTTCTCTTTCTGTGCCGCTTGCGCTGAATCATTTCTCTCTGAATTGTGATGATCCATTTTTGGTGATATTTATCGTCTGTTTGTGGTGTTCGTTTTTATGTGACGTGCGAGCGAAAGGAATTAAGCGATGTCAAGGCGTAAACAGGCCAAACCGCGAGCTGTGAAAAGTAAGTTCGCTCTGCATTGTAAATAAACAGGCATGGTTTTGCATTTATAATGATGTTATTTGAAGTATGCATTTAAGTAGCTTCACTGGATACCTGTTCATCAGGTAACTGACCAGAAAATTTTCTAAAAAGTTAAAATAACAAACTGTTACTGTAGCAGCTTTAAATATTTTAAAAGGTTCGTCGTGTTAATGTATGCAGATTTGTAATCTTTTAATAGAGAGTTATTATAAAGCAACATCTGTGGGGAAATAAATAATTTTTACTAGAATAACAAACTATTACTTGCGAACAGTTTTATCTATTATTTCAAGAGGATACAATAATTATATTTGCGAAATAAAATGTCTATTATAAATAAACATCTTTGCGAAATATAATCTGTGAGTAATATATAATTATTACAATAGAAAAATCAGGAAGGATGAGGGATGTTAAAATAAATTTTTTTTATGGTGACCTTTAATTTTTGTGTTATTGTTAGGAAAAAAAAAAAAAAATCGTGAGTATGTTTTTTTTTTTAAAATAAGGTATGAAAAATTCTAATGTTTTAATAGAAAAATGTGTTTGGAAAGATGCGTAATATAGATAAAAAAAAAAAAAAAAAAAAAAAAAAAAAAAAAATACATGCAATAAACGTTTATTTATTATTTTTAAAGAGATACGATGTACAAAATAAGATATGCAATTATGATTGTGCATTTATAATTAAAAGTATTTCGAAAAATAAATAGTAACTGAGGTAGCAAACTATTATTTATTTATTTATTTTATTTATTTATTTAATTTTATTTATTTATAAAACTTAATTTTTATTATTATTTAGAAAATAAACGATCACGATAATCCTATCTATATTTTATAAGCAATGTTATATCAAATTCCAGTTCTCTTATAATTGAACCCGATAGTTCGGAATGCCGGAAATATTCGAATTCGGTATTATCTTCTTTGAAATCCACATTCAAAGTAATTTTGAAATGAAAATTTCTGTTTAGTGATATTTAGAATAGTTTGAAAAATTATTCCTGAAAAAAGTGTCTCTTAAATTTACAGTTTAAAATATTGTATCATTAAAACATTATTTATATATTATCGTTGTTTTACTTAATAGTTTACGATTAGAATTGAAATTGACTATTAATAATAATATTAATAGAGTTTTATTTTACGCTGTTCCTAAATTTCCACAAAACGAAAGACAAATTCCCCCAAAACGTATATATTTTTCAAAAAATGTAGTATGTTGTGCACGATTATTATTATTATTATTTTTTGTTTTGTTTTGTTTTGTTATGCAAATTTACTTTATTAAAATAGTTATTTATTAAAAAATATTTTCCATGATAAATGCAGAAGATTTCCATTTTAGAGAAGTATAATACTAAATATTCAAAGAAAGTGAATTTTATATTATGACATCTTAAATAAATGCTTAAAAAAAAAAGTTAGAAGGAAAAAGAAAAAAATCGATAACTTTATTCTAAATTATCACAAATTGATCATTCAACCTTTCATTTGAAAGGTATTGACGAGTTCTTTTGAAAAATACCCATAATGAAAATTTGCCCCCCAGGAGGGGGGAAACGATGCTTCTACATATATATATTAAAAAAAAGTTTTCGGGTTGCCTATTACTGATATAAATATTTTTTTTAATTTCATAAATAATAATAATAATAATAATAATAATAATTCTATATCTGCTCATTTATACGAAAGTTTGTCATGCCGTCATGTTAAAAATTTAGAAAAAGCCGAATGGCAACGCCACCTATTGGAGGATTTACATCAAAAGTTGATAGGCACTAATTTATGTCAAGGTGCATTTACATATCCAGTTATATAAAATTCTGTGCAGTAGTTCCTGAGATACAGTTGCCACGAAATTTGTCACCCCCACACACAGTTTTTTAAAAATAGTGAAATCGTGTTCTAGACCTTACAAAAAGAATAAATCCAACGAAAACCCGGCGTCGAAAATTTTCACGCCATTTTTTTTTTAATTTTTTCTTCTGTTGAATATAGAAAAAATTAAAGGGATTCAATGTATAAATAATGAATTTCAAAAATGTTAAATGCATGTGATTAGCATGTAAAATAAAATACAAAATAATTAAAATTATATTACATTCGCACGACAACATTAACCTCCCCACCCCCTTCCTTCTTTTTCCAGTTAAAAACGAAACTAATTTACCCACCTACTTTAAATCACTGTATAATATCAGCGATTTATGCTATTAACTATCATTTGAAGTATTACCGGGAAAGAGATTTAAGAAGTAAAAGTTTCCTTTACATATGTGACTTTATTAATTACAAGAACAGTAATAAACTAGTATGTTGTGGCCACCACATGACTTTCTTCTATATTTTCCTATACAAATTCAGCCAGTAAAAATAATTTATTAAAACTAAAAAAAAAACTATCTTCCAATTATCTTCTATTTAAAAAAATTATCTTCCATGATAATGCAGACGATTTCCATATTAGAGAAGTAGCATAACACTAAAAAAAAAAAAGTCAATTTTATTCTCAATATTACATTTTTTTTTTTTTTTTTTTTTTTTTGTAAAAAACGAAAAAAAATCGATAATTTTATTTTTAATTATCGCAGATCACTGGTGCAACCATTCGTTTTAAAGGTATGGGCGAGCTCTTTTGAAAGATACGCATACACAAAATTTTTTTCCCAGTGTCCTATCTCTATTAAAAATAATACTTTTAAATTTCATAATGATTATTAAAAAATAATTCTCTTTATGCACATTTATGCAAAATTTTGTCCTATATCACCATGTTAAAAATTTAGAAAAAGCGGGATGGCAACACAATCTCTTGGACAATTTTTACCAAAAGTTGATAGGCACTAATTTATGTCAATGTGTAACTACATACCAATTTGTATGAAATTCTGTGCAGTAGTACCTGCGATGCAGTCGCCACAAAATTTTGTCACACACACATACACTGACAGACAGATAGACAGACATTTTCTAAAACTGGTCAAATAGTGTTCTACAGCTCTCAAAACGTGTAAATCTATGAAAACCCCGACGTCGAAAATTTTTACGAATCCAATACTTTCTTCTATTGAATATAAAAGCATTTGATAAGGTTAGATTTATTTCATTTTATACATTTATAAGTAAAAAAAAGTATATTATTAATATATATATATATATATATATATAAAGTGAAGAATTTAATAACGTTATAAAATTTTGCAATTAATAGATATATGATAATACCAACAACACACACATAAAAGTTATTGTAATTCAATTTAAATGTTAGCACATATTTTTTCTATGGTTCATTTACAGTATCAACTAATAGATAAATTCATTTTAAATTACTTACACTAATGTTAGCACTTAGGACCATAATACTAAGATCAACAACGTGTGACTTTCATGCCAAATTCAAGAAAGTTTTCAAACGTAAACCAATAATTTTATTAAAAAAATATATATGAAAAAAGATAATTGGAAATGAGAATTGGAATACGAAAAAATAAAAGTATTCACACTTCAGGGAACATGTACTTCTAGGAGCAGAGAGATCGCAAGATTTCGGAAAACTGTATAGCTTATTCAAGCCAAAAATACAATTCCTGTACCTGTGTTGCGACTAAAGAATTCTATTTTAAACAGACCTATTCTAAACTCCTATCTTGCGACAAAACTCAAATTAAAAAGGAATGAATTAAATTTCAACAAATCATTAACAAAACCCAACAATGAATCAAGATAATATATATATTTGTGTGTGTATGTGTGTGTGTGTGTGTAACTGATAATACTATGTAGATATTGCATTTAAATTAAAACAAAAATTATTTATTTACTGTCTCAAATTAATTCTCTCTTAAAAATTTAAATATCAAGAAATCACAAATTTTATGCATCTTTCAAGTCAACAATTAATAGCATGTGTTTCATTTATTTCCAAATGAGTTCCAAACGCTAAGAAAATAAGGTACATGATATTTTAATTTATTTGTTGTTTCTTAGATATTTTTGTGTGCAATATCTGTGTACAAAATATTACTTAATTATGTTATTTTATAATTGGATACAATCAACTAAAATAGCTTTTAAAGGTAGATATTACCACATTTATTAACGGCGTAAATACATTAAATTTTTAAATAATATTTCAAAATTGTTTAGTGATTTTTTTTTTTTTTTTCGTTTAATGCGATTTGGGGAAAGAAATTATCCCTCTTCCTGCCAAAGGAAAAGAATTGAATTAATGCATAGAACATTTTAATTTAAATTTTGATTAAGTACGCAAAATATTCAAAGATACCAAAATAAAAATTTAAATAAGATTAAAAGAATTTTAAGTAAAACAAAATAAATAAAGCGCTATGATTTAAAGGGGGAAAAAAGAGTATGCTGCGGTCATCATCAAAATTTCTTTTGTATTTTCCTGTACAATGATGATAACGTTATTTAAACTCAAAACGATTTTCCATGATCCGTGCAGACGATTTTCTCTCAGAAATCATAACATTCAGTTCATCCAAAATTAAAATTTAAATAAGCTTGAAGGAATTTTAAATCAAACAAAATAAATAAAGTGTTATAACTTAAAAAAAAAAAAAAATGTATGCTGTGCAGGTTAACACAATTTGAATTCGAAAAGTTTTTCCATGTTCAATGTTGGCAATTTTCTTCTCTGGAAAAATATAACCCAAAGAAATATCGAAAGAAAATCTATTTTTTTGCCTTATAGACAACATCTTCAAAAATGCAGGTTCCAGAGGGAAAAAAAAAGTTTTAAATTATTACCAATATATGATTCAACCTTTAAAAAAAACCATTTAATTGTAAAAAAAAAAAAAAAAAAAAAAAAAAAAAAAAAAAAAAATCAACACTTTTATGCTTATTTCTATAATTTGCAATTTCCAATAACATGGATGCTTCTTCTGGTGTGTATGAGCATAAATACACGTACCAATACAAAAAGAAAACTAGTATGTTGTGGCCACCACAAGACTTTCTTCTATATTTTCCTATACAAATTCACTCAACAGCAATTAAAAAAGAAAAAAAAAAAAAAAAAAAAAAACGATTTTTTTCCAACTATTTTTTTGTTAAAAGTAAAAAAAAAAAAAAAAAAAAGAAAATCGATAACTTTGTTTATAAAGTCGAGTTTATTGCATTTTATGGTGTTGTGTATTATCTTTGTTTATAAACTGCGAGTTTATTGCATTTTATGGTGTTTATTCAAAGTTTGTAAGTAATAATTTTTACAACGCCGGTTTTGTGATGCTTCTTTATTCAACTTTGTTTATAGTTCAACCATTCATTTTAAAGGTATTGACGAGACCTTTCGAAAGATACCCATCATGAAAATTTACCCCCCCTCCCCGGGGGTACTTCCCCCCCCCCACATGCACAAAATTTTTTTACTAATTAACTACTACTATTATCAATAATTCATATTAATTTTACAATCACAGGTTAAGAATAACTTTCATTATGTACATTTATACGGAAATTTGTCCTATACTGCCATGTTAAAAATTTAGAAAAAATACGATCACAGCGCCACCTGTTGAGCGATTGATCCCCAAACCTAATAAGCACCAGTTTATGTCAGGGGCCAACTAAATACCAAGTTTGGTTAAATTTCGATTAAGAAAAAAAATAAATTACGATTTTTTTTTCTAAGTTTTTTTTTTTTTTCGTTAAAAGTAAAAAAAATCGATAACTTTCTTTTAAATTATCGCAGATTTATAGTTCAACCATTCGTTTTAAAGGCATTGATGAGACCTTTCGAAAGATACCCATCTTGAAAATTTACTCCCCTCGAGGGGGGACTTCCCCCCCAGGGGTTTGGCGAGGCTCCTACACATACAAAATTTTTTTCCCAGTTGACTATCTCTATTATAAATAATTCTTGTAAATTTCATAATGATTACATAAAAATAATTCTCTTTATGCACATTTATACAAAATTTTGTCCTATATCACCATGTTAAAAATTTAGAAAAAGCGGGATGGCAACGCGACCTGTAAGACAATTTTTACCAAAAGTTCATAGGCACTAATTTATGTCAAGGTGCAACTACATACCAACTTGTACGAAATTCTGTGCAGTAGTTCCTGAGATACAGTTGCCACAAAATTTTGTCACACCCACACAGACAGACAGACAGACATGTTCTAAAAATAGTCAATTCGTGTTCTACAGCTCTCAAAACGTATAAATCCATTAAAAACCCGAAGTCGAAAATTTTTACGAATCCAATACTTTCTTCTATTGAATATAGTTATCTTGTTTCTTTCTTTCTTTCTTTCTTTTTTTTTTTTTTTTTTTTTCATTTTGCACGCGCGCTTTTTTATTTCATAATTCAAAATTATTAAAAGAAAATCTCTTTCGATACTGTTTGTTTCGAAACTGATTATTATTAATTTTCTTTTCTTTTCTTTTTCTTTCAAAGAAAAAAAAAAAAAAAAATGGTGAAGTTCTGGCAAAAGCAGAATTTTGTTTAGTACGGAGGGCTATTTTTTTTCTCAAATTATAACATCGCTTTCAAATTATTCAAATATATTTTCGATAAATTTTTGATTTCGATAAATGCTCAACTATCGTAAAACTGGTATCGTAAAAATCCGTAGATTGAAACTAATAGTCCTCCGTCCTAAATAAATAAATAAATAATAATAATAATAAAATTAAAGTTATTGGCGAGTTTTTTTTTTTTTTTTTTTTTTTTCGAAAAAATGCTATTAAAAATGTACACCCTCGAGGGATTACTTCTTACCAACAAGGAAGAAAAGATGCTCCTAGAAATAATAATAATAATAATAATAACAATAATATATATGTATATATCCCGGATGACAACTACTATATAATATCATGGCTCGAAAATTATATTATCTGTCATGTATTTTTTTCCACCTTGCATGCCCGAATGGCCATGCAAATATTTAATCAAAAACAACTTTTCAAAAATAATTTGAAAATATATAGCATCTTGTCTAAGACTTTTACTTAAATTAAATTGAAATAAACAATGTCAATATAGGTATAACGTTGTTGAATTCTTTTCATATCTGAATGTTTTTATTATTATGCAATTGAATAAGATATTTGGGCATGTAAAAATTAAATTCGGGCATGTATCCTCTAGACTAACATATCCAACAGGGCATGTAAATTTTTTGAGATTTTTCAGGACCTGTATAATATATATATACAAAATGATTGATTAAAATTAATCCTTATTTTATCTTATGCTGCCATATCCAAATTTATGAAAAAAAAAAAAAAAAAAAAAAAAAAAAAAAAACAGACGACAGCACAAGAGCTATTGATCCGTATGCCCCAAAAGATAACAGACACCAACTTATGTCAAAGGACAACTGAATATAAAATAAAGTTTTTTGCATTAGTTCTTAATCTAGAGCTGTGAAAAAAATTTTCATAAACAAAAGAATATATAGACAGAAAAGCATTCAGAACCACTCAAAACTTATAAAAACATCAAAGTTGAACGTCGAACATTTTTCTGGATGCAAATATCTTTTTCTTATACATATAGAAAAAATTAACAATATAGAAAAGTCACAAATCCTAGATTACAGAACGAGGAAAAAAAAAAAATGTGACACAGGGACAAAATTATGACTGATACAGTTGTTACGTTTTGTTACATTTATTAAGAGTTTTCCGCTTGAAAATTTTAGAAATTTAACTAAACGTTAATTTTTTATTTGTAAATTAAAACAATCCCATAAACAAAATAAAACTAGACCTGTTGCAACCATTATAAAACTTTCTTTTACATTTTTCTGTACAAATTCAGGTAATTCAGTTTACAATGTAAAAAACACTACAATTTACAATGTATTAGAAAAAAAAAAAAAAAGGGTTTCTTTTGAAAGAAAAAAAAAAAACCAATTATTTTGTTGTTGAAAATTTACACTACTGACGCGGGATGGAGGAGGCGGGGGGGAGCTATGCTGCTACATGTACAAAATTTTATAATGGTTGACTATTACAATCATAAGCACTTTTTTTCAGTTTCATAATAATTAGAAAGATAACCCCATTGCATACAATTGTACGAAATTTTGTCTTTTATTGTCATATTAAAGATTACGGGAGGGGGGGGGGAATAAATAACACTGGACGACAGCGACACTCATTAAAAGTTGATATACACATATTTATGTCAAGGCAAAACTAATTATTATTATCAGTCATAATTATTAATTACCATAATTAATTAATTAATAAATAATAATAATAATTAATTATTAATTAAAATTATTTATAACTTTTCATAAATTTCTGTTCAATAGTTTTTGATATAGAGCTTCCACAGAATTTTTATTACACACATAAAGACAAACAGAATATTTTCTAAAAATAGTGAAATTGAATTCAGGACATCTCAAAATGCATAAATCCATCGACAGCCGTCAGAAAATATTTTACGAATGTAATAATTTCTTAAGTTTTTAACCCTTAATGCACAGTGATGTTAATCTGCATTCTATGTTTAAAACCTCATATCTCTTTATGTAAAAAACCTTTGCATAGTGTAGTGTCCTTTCTCTCTTTCTTTCTTTTTTTTTTTTTTTTTTTTTTTTTTTTTTTTTTCGGAGGACTATTTGTTTTAATCTGAAGTTTTTGTACACCAGTTTTGTGTAACACCAAAATAAATTAGAAATATCAGTCCTATCGTTAAAAATTCAGTACCAAATGAAAGAGGCGATTTTTCTGAATAGCGGGGAGCAAAAGTTTTTCGGCACGACAATTAGATTTTTAAAAATTAATTAAAGTATGAAATTTAGGTGGAATCACTTCATTGTAATTCATTTCAGTCATTTTAAAAAGTACGTGGCCTAGTTTTACGGTCAAAAAATAAGATAAAAAATTAAATCAAATTAAAAATTAAAGATTAAAGATTAAAAAATAAAAAATAAAAATAAAAAATTTTACATATTGAAATTAATAGTCCTCCGTACTAAACTAAATTTAGTCTTTGACAGAATTTTTAATGGTTTATTATTACTATTTTTTTTTAATTTTACTAAAACAATTTTATCGTTTCCGAACGCAACTAGAATCTCCGGCAGTTTTTTGGTTTATCTGTGACAATTTTCTTTGTTGGCTTTCTGAGTGCAGTTTCATTTCGGCGCGGATGTTAAGAATTACGATTATGTGTAAAAAAGTAATTATATAAAAATTAATGAAAACATGCAGGAAAAATTATTTTCGGGCTAAAACAAGGTAAGAGGAACGAATGATATTTGTCTTTTTGCATATACTGATAAATCTACGCAAGAAAAATGTAGTTTTTTTTTTTTTTTTTTTTTTTTTAAGATATATAAATACATATGTTTCCTTGAAAAAATTATTATTATTATTATTATTATTATTTTGTATTTTTTTCCCATTAACTACACCCATTCCCCGGTGGATTTCAAATGTTATTGTTGTTTTGATGGATTTACACGTTTTGACCATTTTTAGAAAATGTCTGTCTGTGTGTGTGTGTGAAAAAATTTTGTAGCGGCTGTATCTCAGGTACTACTGCACAGAATTTCATACAAATTGATATGTAGTTACACATTGACATAAATTAGTGCCGATCAACTTTTGGTAAAAAATGTCCAACAGCTTGCGTTGCCATCCCGCTTTTTCTAAATTTTTAACATGGTAGTGTAGGACAAAATTTTGTATAAATGTGCATAAAGAGAATTATTTTTTAATAATTATTATGAAATTTTAAAGAATTGTTTGTAATAGAGGTAGTCAACTGGGAAAAAAAAAATTGTGTATGTAGGAACCTCGCCTTGGGAAGTGCCCCCTTGGGAAGTGCCCCCCCCTCGAGAGGAGTAAATTTTCATGATGGGTATCTTTCAAAAGATCTCGCCAGTACCTTTAAAACGAATGGTTGATACATCGATCTGCGATAATTTAAAATAAAGTTAGCAATTTTTTTTTAATCTAATATTGAGAATAAAATTGACTTTTTCGGATATTTAGTGTTATACTAACTTCTTTAATATGAAAATCGTCTGCATTATCATGGAAGATAATTTTTTCAAATAATAATTTTAATAAATTATTTTTACTGAGTGAATTTGTATAGGAAAATATAGAAGAGAGTCATGTGGTGACCACAAAAAATTGCAGAGTAATTCTTGATGTAATTTTTAAATACGTAGTTCTAACAGTATATATATATATATGTATATATAGTATATTTAAATTAATCAATATTTCGAAAAATTCAAATTCAATAAACTTTGAATATAATTTTAAATATAATTGTATATGAATGAAAAAAACAGATTTTGCTCATAGGGTTTCAGCAGAGAACCAATACCTAAGAAATTGTTTTGAAAATCATTTACTCATATTTACATGCATTCATACTAATACAGCAAATATTTTTTACGCACCTCTACATTTTTTTTTCTAATGATAATTTTTCATTAAGCGTTTATTCATACATATTAGAAATAATTCCTATGCAAGTTGCTAAATAGTACTTTAGGGGCTATGGAATAAAATTTCTTAAAATGTATTTTCGGACTATAAACTATGGTTTGTTTAAAATATATATTTATATATAATTTTATTTAACTAGAAAAAATATTCCTTGTCAGAATAAGAAAGTCAAATGAATGTTCTTTGAAATGAAATGAATGTTATTTGGAACAAGAAGGAGGGGAAAAAAAGGAAAAAATATATCTTGACCAAACTGATTAAAAATTGAAAGTTTTTGCGATTTTGTGGCAAAACTTATTTATAATTATTTATACATATTTTTTTCAATCTGTCATTTTGCTTCGTTACCAATTTATAGTGTTCCACTTCGAAAATGCCTGCCAATATGTAATTTCTCTCTTAAAATTTCTTGTATATATCTTTTTCGCGTCCCAGCGGTGAGCATCGAACTCACATTCTTCAGGTTCATAGCTCTGTACTCTGCCCACACAGCCAACGGGTTTTCGCTGAAAATTAATGGATTAACATGAATTAATCTGTGATGAATTTTGTGTATAATTTAAATATCGAATAATTAGTTTATAGCTTTTTTAATATTATGTTTTGTTCTGTAGAAACTGTTAATTATTAACAATAAATACGAAAGTGTTATTAAGATTATTTTACTAATTAAAATATTTTTTAAATAAGTATTTAGGAATTAGGCAAGATACAATACATTAAAAATCAATACGATATTTGAATATGTTTTTAAGAATTTTACTAAATGTCCTCTATTATTATTATTATTATTTTTTTTTTTTTAAGGGTGCTAAATACAAATAGGGGGAGTGGGGATGAATAAGATATTTTTCACGTTTTCACTGATAACGTTCACCACATATAATTCAGAATTTTGTAACATTGCTCATAAGTACACTTCAGTAATTAGTTACATATATACATGCTGACTTTAATAAAAAGTTATCATTTTTAATCAATAATATATATATATGTATATATTTACTAACCTAAGTACAAAACCTACCACATCAAAGATGTGAGCGAAAACCACAGAGATCTAGAAATCCAAGAGACACTCTAGAAAAGTAAAAAAAAAAAAAAAAAAAAAAGGAAACTGAAGGGGGAAAAAAAACATTGTGTTAGAATATCCCAAAAAAGAAAAAAAAAAAAAAAAAAAAAGTGAAAATTTTCGTGTTTTAAATTAAGGCAACAACATGATAATTATTATATGATAAATAAATATATTACTTGATATTGTTTCTTTTATAAAATACATGTTTATATGCTTATTTTTTATTCATTACAAAGTTAAATCTAATTTTGAGAGAATGGCCCTAGGTACAGTGAGATCTGGCCCCAGGTACAATGACGGTGTTGTACCTAGGGCTACGAGTGATGTTTTTTTTTTTTTTTAATCCTTCTATTTGTCGTAATTTATTATTTTAGGTATTTATATTAATCCCAATTGGATGTAATTAGTCCTACAGATATGTTCATATCAGTTTCATAATTTTAAACAGGTCAAGGGCTCTGTTTTTGGGCATTGAAAAATAGCGGCCCTAGGTACACGGGTCTCCCCTATATACATTATTTTACTCTAAAAAAAGCGTGAAATTGCTTGAAAAACAAAGATTTTGTAACATTACTACTAAATCAAATTAATTATGTTCTCTTAGAAAAAGAAAGATCACAGACATGCGAAAAAATAAATAAATAATCTTTTATTGGCTTGGACATAAAAATAAATATTTAAGCATTATTTTATAAGTGCTATTTTTTTTTTTTTTAACTCAAGACCACAAAACAACACACCCTCGTCTCATAGATTATTTGAAAACACGAAACCGTATAAAATAATGTTTTCAACGAAATTGATTTCCCACCAAGATTTTTAGGATTGCCCCACTTTTATTCTTACAGAAAAACCGTTGCCCATGAGCACGCATTCACCAGATGAAAAATTCTGGTGTGTAACAACCACACGACTTTAATTACCCCGGTCTGATATGCAAACTCTTTTGGCGGTACAGTCGGTAACAAAAGTGTCCGAACACTAGCAAAAATTCCTATATAACAGAGACACTTACTATAGTTTTGTTAAATAAAGCCTTGTCGAATCCTGTTCTTTGTCAGTCTAAAAACAGGATTCGACAAGGATTTATTTAATAAAACTGTATTAAGTGTACCTTTTTTACATAGGAATTTTTGCTAGTGTTCGGAGACTTTTGTTACCGACCGTAAGTTGGTGTTATGTTCTCTGACCACAGTAGCAAATTCGTCACCTAACAATTTTTCTGTAAGAACAAACTACTACAAGAACAATTACTACAAGAACAATTTTTCTGTAATAACAAACTACTGTCCTAAAGTCATGTAAAAGAGACTAACATAAGTTATTAAGAAATAAAAAATCGGCATCGCATTTTTTGACCGTAACCAATACAGAGTTCCCAAATTTAGGTACTTTTTTTATTGAATGATCTTCAATAATTTTGAGGATTGATATTTCCTATACACTACTCGACATTGAAAATGCAACCCCAAGAGGGAATGATAATAACGGAATGAAATTTGTTGGACACATACATTATAGTAGGAAGAACAATTGATTAAAATTTCAGGAAATTTGGAGTAATATGTACTGAGAAAACAGTACATAAAGCAGTAACCTCTGTGAGAAATAACAGCGCATATCTGCCTAGGCATTGAATCGAACAGCGATTGGATGACATGTAAGGGTAGAGCACTTCGTGAAGTTTTAACACAATGCCACAATTCATCGATCGAAGTTACTGGTGAGTGGTGGGGACCAGTCGCTTTTCAACGATTAAACAGTCATTTTCATTGGTACGAGATCATGAGAACGCGCTGACCAGAGCAACAGTCGAACACATTCGGCATCAATGAAGGTACAGACAATATGGACAACTTGCGGTCGTGCATTGTCCTGCTGAAATGTTGCGCTTCGGAGGCCTTGATCAAAGGGCACAGCGAAGGGCCTTAACTCGTCAGAAATGTAATGGCTGGTATTCAGAGTGGCGGGAATGAAAACAAGAGGTGACTGGGACGTGTATCCAATGGTACAACATACCATCAATCCAGGTGGTGACTCAGTATGCGGCTACCAAAATTCTGATTACCCTGAAGACTGCATCACTGATATGGGCGCCATTAATGTGTGATCAACGAGGAACCTGGACGCAGGAATGGCTTGAAGTCACTTTTCAGACAAATCACAATCCTGTTTACAGCATCAAGATTTAAGGCCCGCTCCTCTGCCCTGTATTCAAAGCCTCCGTAGCGCAAAATTTAAGCAAGACGACCGCAAGTTGTTTGTATTTTCCGGACTTTCTTTGATACAGAATATGTTCGACTGTTGCTCTGGCCAGCGCGTTCTCTTGATCTCGCACTAATGGACATGACTGTTTAATCATTGAAAAGCGACTGGCCCCCCACCACTCACCAGTAACTTCGATCGATGAATTGTGGCATCGTGTTGAAGCTTTATGAAGTGCTCTACCCGTACATGTCATCCAATCGCTGTTCGATTCAATGCCTAGGCAGATATGTGCTGTTATTGCTCACAGAGGTCGCTGCTTTATGTACTATTTTCTCAGTACATATTACTTCAAATTTCCTGAAATTAATCAATTGTTCTTCCTACTATAATGTATGTGTCCAACAAATTTCATTCAGTTATTATCATTCCTTCTTAGTGTTGCATTTTCAATGTCGAGCAGTGTATATAACGGGACCGCTATAGCCCAGTCCGTAGAGTGTCGATCTCGTGATTGGAAGATTGCGGGTTCGATACTCGAGCCGGACAAAGACCGTCGTGTACACTAATGTTGGCTGGTGCATGTAAAATCTTTCGTGGCCGAAATATCCTCCATGACTCCATCCAAAATTTACTTCTAGGGGCCACCGAAGCAGGGGAGCTATCCCCTCCATGGAGGATCAAAATTATGATGGCATGTCTCCGGACCGTCCTTGGGGTACAGTCGGTAACAAAAGTGTCTGAACACTAGCAAAAATTCCTATGTAAAAACGTACACTTCATACTGTTTTGTTGAATAAATCCTTATCGAATCATGTTCTTGCACTGACTAAGAACAGGATTCGATAAGGATTTATTTAACAAAACAGTATTAACTCTACTTTTTTTACATAGGAATTTTTGCTAGTGTTCGGACACTTTTGTTACCCACTGTACATCCCAGACCGTCCCTAATTACCCATAACGCAGTATTAGTGCGACGTTAAACCCAATCAACCAACCAACAAATCATGTATATAACAGACAATTAATCTTCGAAGTGATTAGGCAACCGTTATAATTAAAAATTAGTGGTAGACATTGTATAAAAAATTCCTAAATTCAGCAATTCTGCTTCCATTACCATATGGTGGTAGTCAGGTGATGTAATCTATGAAGTGTGCCTATGATGAAGTTTTCCCTTCAATAAAATTGTTACAACTCAGTTACGCTTTTGGACAAATTCTTCAAGTAATGAAATTTCTACAATTATCATTATTTGTCTATTAATAATTGAATAAAATACTTTTAAAACTATGTACATAAAAAAAGGAGTCTCTTATTGTATCATGATTTATTAAAATATTAAATATAAAAATTGCATTAAAAAGTAATAAATTAACGTTATTTTTTCCCATGTTCAAGTTCAAATAATGTTTTACGTTATTTTATTATTTGCGCATAAATAAATAATTATTTTTTATCAAAAACTATTTATTTAAAGAAAAAAAAAAGTCGCATAAATAAACATACCGCTAAAAATAGGTTATTTTAGGAAAGAATGAGATGAATTAACTTTAAAGGTAAAATGTTTTATGTAATACACCTAACGAAGTTTGTACTTCAAGGATTCATTGTTTGCACCACAATCTATTAAACAACTGATTACATATATATATGTGTGTGTGTGTGTGAAAACTTATAGAAATTTACCACAAAACCAATTTCAATAAGATCGGTGCATATTAGTTTTTAGAGAAATCGTGACCACCAATTTTCCAAAAAGTCTCCAGAAACCAGGAACCACCGGCTGAATTTTTCAAATTTTTCAATAATTTTTTTATAAAATATTAATTAAATGTTGCTCTTTTATGTCCTCAAAACTTCGTATGAAAAAATTTATTTATTATAATAAAAAATTTTGAGAAAAATATTTTTTTTCTTCCTTTTTTGGCTCTAAAAACAAACCCTTTATACGTTTATGCAATGGATTGTTTGTTTGACCAATGTATTTTCCACCTATATTAATAAAATCAGACTTTTGTCTATAAATTTGTCAAAAAAAAAAAAAAAAAAAAAAAAAAAACTTGCGATACATTCACGTTTCACACACCACGAAAGCCGAAAATGACTTCAGAAAAATTTATCTGTGTGCGTGTGTGTCAACGTCTCTGTAATGTCTGTAACGCTATTTTTGTCCGGGTATCACGTGAGAACGGCTAAACAGAATTCAACGGCACTTGGCAGAAATTTAGGTTTTTACCCAACTTAAAATTATATTTATCAACGTTTTTAAAGTCCACCGTCCTCTCCCCCCCCTGGAAAGGGGAAGGGCAAAAGTCAAAGACACGTTTGTAAGCATAACACGGCCTCAAATTACTTCATAGTAAAGAAATTGCACATGGGGAGACTAGACATGAGTACAAATAAAACAGTATCTGCAATTTAGGAATTTTCGTTTTTCAAGGTGGGAGAGAGGGGAAAAATTGATTTTCGGCCGAAAATTTTGCGAATTCCGGATTTTTGAGCAGAACTCTACCAAAAATGGAACAAAGGTGTTGAAAAAGCTATGCGACTTCCTTAGAATATTTCCAAAAACACATTTTTGTTTTTTTGTGATTTGTGGTTTTTTATTATTATTATTATTATTATTAGGAGGGAGGTGTTACAAAGGGGCAAAATCGAGACACCCATTTTAGCGCTAAATTTGTCCTGATAAATCTATGGGAACTGCGATCACGAATTTCGGTGCTTGGATTGTTCATATGTATCCGACACTTAAAATAACGGGATTAATGGAAGTTACCCCCGTCCCCCCGTCCCCCTTGAGGAGAGACAGGAGGTAAAAACACTTCTCTAAGCATAACTCGGCTCCAAATTACTTCACAGTGAAGAAATTGCACATGGGGAGACTACACATGAGCAAAAATAAAATATTATCTGCGATTTAGGAAATTTCGATTTTTAAGGGGAAGGAGGGGGAAAATAAATTTTTGGAGGGAAGTTTTGCAAGTTCCGGATTTTTCAGTAGAAACCTACCAAAAACGGAACAAAGATGTTGAAAACAGCCATATGTCTTCTTTAGGATATATTAAAAACACGATTTTTCTTTTTTTTTTTTTTTTTTGCGGAGGGGAGTGGGGGGGGGGGGGTGGGGGGGGGGGAGTGGGTATGTGTTACAAAGCGCAAATTCGAGACACTCCTTTCAGCGCTAAATTTGTCCTGGGAAATTTATGAGAGCTGCGGTCACAAAGATTGGTGCTTGGATTGCCTCCTGTGGGTTAGCAAAAAAAAAAAAAAAGAAAAATTTGTAATCATAACTCGGTCCCAAATTACTCCACGGTGAAGAACTTGCACGTGAGGGTCTAGACTTGAGTATAAATAAAACATTATGTACGATTTTGGAATTCTTGATTCTTACAGGAGGGAGGGGAACAATAATTTTTTGGGAGAAACTTTAGAAATTCCGAATTTTTTAGCAGAGCTCTACTAAAAATGGTACAAAGGTCTTCAAATCAGCCACGTGTCTTCTTTAGAATATTTACAAAAACACAATTTTTTTTTTTTTTTTTTTTTTTTGAGGGGGGAGAGGTGGCGGTACGAAGGGGCAAATTCAAGACCCCCCCCTCCTTTTAGCTCTAAATTTGTCTTGGGGAATCTAGGGGATGATTAGCGGTCCCAAAATTTGGTGCGTAAATTGTTTATATGTATCCAACACTTATTGTAACGGGATTTTACGAGATTCCCCTCCTACTCCTGGGGTCGGGGGGCAATAAACACGTGTAAAATCACGTTTTCCCGTTTGAATTTGCTTTAAATTATCTTAGAAGGGCGGATGTTGGTGTGTGGATGTTGATTAAATGTTACGCATTATGTACTTTAGTGGGATTTCGTAAAACTTCGAACTTACCCGCTGGGGAATTCGCAAGTAAGATGCGGGTAAGTTGCTGCCGAAAGCAGTGTGGAGATGGTCTCCTCACGTTGCGAGCGGGAAAAACCTCTACGAACACATCGAGAACTTTAATTTAGGTTATTAATAATGATATGGGATTTTGACAACTCGTTTAAGTATAGTGCCCAGCGTAGCGGGCAAAGCCTGTTAGTGTTAAATACAATGCATTTGTTAGATTTTTTTCTTTTCTTTTTTAACAAAAAATAATTTTTATTCAAACTTGATTCAGTTTCACCCAAAAATGAATTATTCAAATAATTGAAATCTGGGATGGTCACAACAGTTCAATAATTTGAATGGATTTTTACTCAGCATGTAAAGTGCCCTTTCAATACAACGAAAGAGTGCAAAATTCCTGAAAACGCTCAGCATTCCCTTTTCTATCTTGAGAAAGTAAGATCTAACATAAAACTGAAGCAAGGAAAAAAAAAAACCTTAAAAAATTTATGAGCTAATTGGTAATTAATAGGATTTATCTGACTATTTAGAAATTTCAGTGCTTTATTAAGCAGGATCTACCGTCAAACGAAAAGAAAACAAATTTTGTAAGACAGTCACTTATTTGAGATTTTTCCTAAGAGTACTTCTTAAACATCGTAGCTGCATTTTTAAAAAATAAGTTTTTGTTTTCGAAAATGATACAGGTAACAGAATAGAAATCCAGAGAAATCATTATATATAACTCTGTATCGAGCATAAGAAATCTGAAAAGTGCCTTTATCATAGCTGCCAATATTTTAATTTATTCCGGAGTAATTTTAGCCCCGCCTTTATTTCGTACCACTTATTTTTTATGAGTAATTCTTTCTTATTTTATCGAAGTTATATATTGAAGAAAATTTTCCTAAAAATAAAGTGGTGCGAAATAAAGGCGGGGCTAAAAGTACTCCGGAATAAATTAAAATATTGGCAGCTATGCTTTATTTCCAGTTGTTAAAAAAATAACATATACTGACATTTAAAGTATAAAGAATGTAAACATTGAAGAAGTAATTTTAATATATCAAATTAAATGATAAGCATAATTTTAATAAATTTATAAATATACATTATTAATAGAAACAGTGAAATTAGGTAAAATACAGTGATGTGTATTTTACATAATTTTACTTCATTCTTCTAGATTTACTTTTTTTCTAGCTCGAATTTACACTTCTACATTATAAATTAGTAAATTTAAATATCATAATGAAATTCTTGGTCATATACTAACAGGAAATATAAAATTATTTGATAACATGTACTAATAAATGCGACATTTGTTTACATTAAACAATATCTATAAAAAAAAGAGTTAATTAAACCCGTGTCATTTGTTATTTATATTAAAAACACTTTAAAAACACGTAAAATTAATTTTTATTTAAAAAATTTCAAAAATATTATCCTAAGCTTTTCGCTTTGAAATTCCAAAGCATCACCAGGGATTTTTATTACTGAATTAAATGAGCATTTTTAAAAATAATTTTCCTTTCACAGTCAACAAACAGTTAATTCTTCTAAGAAAGTAAATAGCAGCAAAGTCAATTTGAAGTCCGGTGAAGGTTAGACCAAGGAGCTAAGGAACGTAAGAGAAGCTGGAACTATTGAAAATCACACGGGGCTATTGTAGGAGAAAAACCATAATGAACTAGCAGAAATAAACTGTTAGCTATTTTATAATATTGTGCCAAATTATTGGCAAAATTGCAGCATCTTTAGAATTTATTGTATTTTTGCGTTTAATTATATTAATAGCTTCGGAGATGTAAAATTTTGGGATAGTAGTTGGTGCTGTAATAATTTTGGCGTTATCCCATATAGGGGTTGGCATAAATAGTCGACCAGGGTAGAACTGTTTCCTTCTTTGGTATTACGTATATGTTCTTGTATTCTTTTGTTTAAAATTTAACGCATACTTACATCATATACGATGTAAAAAATGCTTAACCCTTAAAGGAAATAAGATTTTTCAGTAAATAAACTACAATATCCAAAAAGAAAACAATTTTTTCATAGAATGATAACTTCACATAAATAAAGAAATTTACTGTAAGAAATAACTAACACTGATACTGCAATAAAGAGAAATAAATATAAAATTTTAATACAACATTTAATGCGCAAATTCGCAGCAGTGAAGTTCAGTATTTTAATTTTATGTGAAATACATTCAAACTCTTTAGTTATAGCATGTAACGGTAAAACAAATGTTGTATGATTAACGAACAATTTAAAAAAAAATAATAATAAAAAAAAATAAATAAAAATAAAACATGACTTCAGTTTTTCCAGAAAGTTTAACTTTTGATAAAATTGTTTTATATCAGTTTCAATTATTTGCGTGTAAAGAACTACATCTCTTATCTAATAAATAAATAAATTAATTAATTAATTAAAGCAGTTTTTTTTTTTTTTTTTAAAAGCGTGAAATTGAGCGAAATATTAAATTGTTCACTCTGAAGGAGTCCTAAGAAGTTTACATTACAAAAATTGTAAATTATGCAAATTTCATGGGAATTCCATTTCTCATTATTTAAAAGCAAATTTGCAGATATATAATTTTATATTATAAGTTTGAGGCTATAACATTCTGTAGATTTAGGCATGCAGAAAACTGGATCGAGATATGTGACTTATAGTAACACCAATGTTTTCGTCAAATATGCGCTTGAATCTAATAAGTACTCCTTCGTATCAGCACAGGTTTCAACTTGTACTTTTTTTTTTTTTTTTTTTTAATTATCGAAAATTTTTAATAGAAACGTTTAATGATGTTTTCAGCACTTTTCTATGATTAAATAAGTTTTTTTTTTTTCTTTCCCTCACAAAAAGTAGCGTTAAAAAACTGTACAAGTGGGCATCTATGTCAAGTTCTGTGAAATATTTCTTGAGCAATACATTATTTCTTGAGCAACAGTGCCACGAAATTTTTCTATCACCCACGAACATAGAAATACATATCTTTCGACAATCTCTTTCAGTTCTTCTACCACATGGTAAATCCACCAAAATTGGAAGTCGAACATTTTTACAACTACATGTAAACAATAAAGTGTCTTTTGTGATGTGTCTACAATAACTTTTTTTGATTGAAGAGCATCATTAATGGTGCTTTCTCTATCTACCTGTCGACTGTGGATATTATCTATCGGAGATATTTGTTTTGACCGTGAAAATATCTTGCACTCAAAATGACATACAATAAATACAAACAATTGAAGGTCAGGAATAATTGTTTGAAAGAAGATTCGTCTCAAAGCATTTTCCGGATTCTTTTGATTTTTTTTTTTCCCTTCAAAGGAAAAAAAAAAAAAAAAAAATCCCTCAGTAGCAGAATATAAGGTGTAGTTTAAGGAATTAATTCAAACATTATTGTATAACAATAATTTGGAAAGTTTTTTTTCATATTCAAATTAAAAAAAAAAAAAAGAAAGAAAAGAAAGAAAGTCATCCTGGCATTGGAAGAGTGGCAGCTAGCAGTTTTTAAAACATCAATGCAAAGTCCCCCCCCCCCCCAAAAAAAAAAGAAATAATAATAAATAAATAAATAAATAAATAAATAATAATAATAATAATAATTGACTTAAAAAATTATAAAATTTCTGATTTGCAACCGATTTTAGAGATTTTCGGTCTACAAACTCATAATTTTTATTTCTAGCCCATTTTACACTTTTGTTCATAACTCGTGATTAAAAAAAAAAAAAAAAAGTTGTTTTGTACTTTAAGCTAAAAAAATACGTGACTTACCTAACTATTTCATACGATTTGGGAGTTGGAAAATTGTCAATTTTTCTTTAAATCTCATTTGGAATTTGTACAATTGCCAGTTCTCAAATTTTAAAATGTAAATACAAAACGATTTGGAAAAAAAAAAAAAAAAAGAGGGAAAAAAAAAAAGAAAGCATTGAACAGGTTCATCAAACTTAGCTGAAAACATCCCAATAATAATAATAATAATAATAATAATAATAATAAAGCGTCTTTTTGTTTGGAAGTTAAGCTGCCACCGGCAAACAGAACACGAACAAAGTCTTCAAATTTATAACATCCCTCTTTTTTTTTTTTTTTTTTTCGTCGGGTGGTTTTTTTTTTTTATATATATAAAAAAAGGGAATTAAAAATATCACTTTCTTTAAAATTAAAAATATTGATTAAGTTAAATTACGTTAGATCATTCTAGCAAACGCATACGCACGCACACATTTACAAAGAAAAAAATCTTCATAGATTATTAAAATTTTCAATTTCATTTCTTAATATATATTTCTTAACTAATATTTGGTAAAAGACTGATATTCGGTAAAAGCATTTTTATGAAATTCCTCACCCGTATTCCATTACAGAAATAAAATATAAATAAAAATAATTTATCAATAAATACGAAATATAGATTAAACAAACTTGGGTTAAGTGTGGTATAAAAGGAAAAAATAAACTAGAACCCTTTTTTTTTTTTTTTTTTTTTTTTTTTTTGTGTGTGTGTGAGAGAGAGAGAGAGGGAGAAACTGAAATTCAGTTCATTCTATCAATGAGAATTTTTTTAATTTTTACAATACTTGCTTTGTATTTTCATATAAGTAGCTTAATACATTTGTCTATTAAATTATGCAGATGAAATTTCGTTAAGGTCTCATACGCGCAATTACATATTATTTAGTAAAAATGCTCATATTTAATTAGGACACAACATTTTTATATGTTGTGTCTAAGATAGCATGTCAAGTTTCCTAAAATGGCATTGCATTAGGTTTTGCAAGTTATACCCAAAAAATGGTAATTTTTTCATTGAGGTTTTTTAAACAAACCTTTATATCTCCGTGAATATATGCACCATTCTCATATAAATGTATTCAAGTAATTGGAAGAATAATCATAATCACTTATTACAGTCAAAACGCATTTCAAGCATTATTTTTTTACAGTTTTTTTACTCAAACATTTCGTTTACTTGTCAAATTTTTACTTTTCCTCTTTTTGCTCTCGGAGCAAAACGTTTGCTAAAATATATGCTGTATAACGTGTTTTATACTATTGCAAAGTTTTAGGATAATCCCTCAGGAATTTTTCTAGATGTTTGACAAAACGTCTAAAATTGAAAGTGGCCGGTCATTTATGGAAAGGTAGAGTGTTAAGGAACACCTAGTATATATTCTTTGATTCTAGCAATGTCAATTTGCCTGTATTGTCGTATATGATACCCCCCCCCCCTTTTTTTCCCTCAAAAAAAAAAAAAAAAAAAAAAAAAATCAAACTTGATTTAATTTTAACCAAAAATGAATTTTTCAAACAACTCAAATCTGGGATTGCCACAATAGCTCAATAAAGTGAATGAATTTTTACTCAGCATGTAAAGCCGCCTTTCAATGCAATGGCAACGGAAGAGTACAAAATTGCTCAAACCAATCAAAATTCTTTTTTCTGCTTTGAGAAAGTAAAATCTAACTTAAAACTGACTAAACAAAAGTGATTAGATTTATAAACTAATTTATAATGTGATTTATTAAATTCTTTAGATTTTCTTTTTTTTTAAGACAGGTTTACCGTCAAACGGAACAAAAAAGAGAGAGAGAGAGAGAGAGAGAGATAAAAAAAATCATTTAGAAAAAAGTCCACTGACTTTATTTTAAAATGATAATATACATTTTAAAGTGATTAAACGGCGAATCACGAAATTGCTAATTTACTATTTAGTTCTCCAACCTTGAGCAGTAATATGGACTTGAACGCGTTATTTCATATTTGCCACGGTGACTTGAATATTTGCTTGTATAGTTCGGCCCATATTTCTTGTTGAATACGTTCCAAATGGTTAAATTCTTAGGTCTTTTTTTTTCTCAACTTATTTTTCCATTAGTGTCTAAACATTTTTAATCGGGTTTAGATCTCGGGAACTGGCTGGCCGTGAAGATACAGTCCATTCAGCACGCTGAAACCCCTGTTTTGTGGAAGTGAATTTATGACAGGGCGCATTATCTTGATGAAATATAAATTTCCTGGAAAAGAAGGCCCTCATGATTGGTTCAGATTCTGCGAATACTTCATGATATATCTCATTATTCTCAGTTCCTTTAATTATTTAATTCTGATTAATTTTGTTTCGCCTTCTGAACTGATACCTCCTCAAATCAAAAAGGCTGTTCCAAACTGTGGACCTTCAATTTCTAGTCTCATTGTTCAACACTATCTCTTTTTGTGACTAAACAATTCAAACAGACTTTCATAAAAAAAAAAAAAAAAAAAAATCCGTTATCCCCATTTTGTTTTCTGATGTTCTAGACACTACTTCCGTCAATTTTTTATGTGAGTGTTCCTCAATCTCAATGTCTTCGGCTGGATCATCTAGAAATAAGCAGAGCGTTTATGGTACTTTTCTATTATTGATTTATGAACAGCAGGGGGTTCTCTTTTTTTTTCCTTAAATTTTCAGATCACTTGCAGTTCTCAGCTCTTTTTTAAAAAAAAGTTAAATAAAACATGTTTTACTTTGTAAAACAAAACCTGAGGACGCCTTGAAGATTTCTTTCTTTCTAAAGTTTTCCCTTGACAAAATTTTTTCAAATCACGAAGAATTGTTGCTCTACTAAAGTCAGATAATTTCATTAAGGTTTTGTAATCAGTTATACCCTTTCTGAAAAGTTATTCAAGACCAATCTCAGACGGCTTTATCTTCTAAGAAGATACAAGTAAAACTTTATTTATGTCAAATAGGAAAAACTAGTATGTTGTGGCCACCACAAGACTTTCTTCTATATTTTCCGATACAAATTCACGCAGTAACAATATTTAAAAAAAAAAAAAAAAAAAAACCGATTTTTTTCATTTTTTTTTTTTTTTTCGTTAAAAGTAAAAAAAAAATCGATAATTTTGTTTTAAATTACCACATATTTATAGTTCAACCATTCGTTTTAAAGGTATTGACGAGATCTTTCGAAAGATACCGATCTTGAAAATTTACACCCCCCCGGGGGAAGGGTACTTCCCACTAGGGGGGGGGGAGAGAAGCGATGCCCCAAATTTTTTCCCTAATTAACTACTACTATTATCAATAATTCATATTAATTTCACAATCGCAGGTTAAGAATAACTCTCATTATGTACATTTATACAAAATTTTTTCCTATACTGCCATGTTAAAAATTTAGAAAAAATACGATCACAGCGCCACCTGTTGAGCGATTGATCCCCAAATCTAATCAGCCTCAGTTTATGTCAGGGGCCAACTAAATACCAAGTCTGGTTAAATTTCGTTAAAAAAAAAAAAAAAAAAAAAAAAAAAAGATTTTTTTCTAAGTTTTTTTTCGTTAAAAGTAAAAAAAAATCGATAACTTTGTTTTAAATTATCACAGATTTATAGTTCAACCATTCGTTTTAAAGGTATTGACGAAACCTTTCGAAAGATACCCATCTTGAAAATTTACTCCCCTCGAGGGGGGACTTCCCCCCCACGGGAGGTGGCGAGGCTCCTACGCATACAAAATTTTTTTCCCAGTTGACTATCTCTATCTTAAATAATTTTTGTAAATTTCATGATTATTACTAAAAAATAATTCTCTTTATGCACATTTATACAAAATTTTGTCCTATATCACCATGTTAAAAATTTAGAAAAAGCGGGATGGCAACGCAACCTGTAAGACAATTTTTACCAAAAGTTTATAGGCACTAATTTGTGTCAAGGTACAACTACATACCAATTTGTATGAAATTCTGTGCAGTAGTTCTTGAGATACAGTTACCACAAAATTTTGTCACACACACACACACACACACAGACAGACAGACAGGCAGACAGACAGACAGACATTTTCTAAAAATGGTCAAATCGTGTTCTATAGCTCTCAAAACGTGTAAATTCATCAAAAACCCGAGGTCGAAAATTTTTACGAATCCAATACTTTCTCTATATTACATATAGAAGAAAGTAATAAATAAATAAATAAAATTTTAAGTAAAGAAGCATTTTTTAACATTAGAAGCTTTTTATTGTGGAGTCCTAAAAAGCCTAAAATAAAAGTTTATTCTTGAAAAGATATGCTATAAAAATATGTAATTTTCAACAATAAGAAACATATAGAGAAAAATATAGGTATTTCATTTTTTCAAGAGATGAAATTTTAGAAATTTTCAAAATATTTAAAAATCACTCGAGACCAAAATTCTTAATTACTAGACTTTGTATCAGTATTCTTTAAGCCGGAAATTAAAAAGATCTCGAAAGCATTTTTAAATATTTCGAATATTTAAAAAAATTTCATCTCTTGAAAAAATGAAAAATCTATATTTTTCTTTATATTTTTCTTATTGTTGAAAATTACATTTCTTTATAGCATGTCTTTTCAAGAATAAACTTTTATTTTATTCTTTTTAGGACTCCCCAATAAAAAGCTTCTAACGTTATAAAATGCTTTTTTACTTAAAATTTTATTTTTTACTTTTTAGTCAGGAAAAAAAAAAAAAAAAAAAAAAAAATTAGCTCAGTTGGTTAGCGCATTACCTCAGTTGGTTAGAGCACCATGTTGATAAAACGATGGTCATAAGCTCGATTCTGGGAAGACCAGTGTATTAATTATTGCAGATAATTAATAGAAGAGGTGTTAATTGATTAAAGGAAATTTTTCAATGTCTACACAGTTTCCTAAGATTTTGTTTCCTAAGATTTTCCTAAGATTTCGTGTAACGCTAAAAAACAAGGCGCCTCCAGTATAATGTAAATGTAAGCAAACTTTTTTTCGTCGCTTGTTAGTTTAGTTGGTTAGAGAGTCATTTGATAACGCGGTGTTCGTAGATTCGATCTTCGAAGGGCTCACGTGATACTTTTTTAAAGATAATTAATAGAAAAAATTTCAATTGTTACAAGAAAATATTTCATTGCCTCACAGAATCCTAAGATTTTTTTTTTTCTTTTTTAAAAAGCTTTTTTTATACTTACATTTACTTTAATGTGGAGGCGTCTTGTTTTTTAGCGTGCCACGAAGACGCGATTACAAAATCCAATTTCAATAGAAGTCTTCTAATAAGAAGTTTCAATCATCCATATTTCAGTTCTTCATTATAGTTAAAATCATTAAGTAAAATCAAAATTTACGGAGGCAGTAGATGAATAGAACTAATGTGCCGGGATCTCTCTCTCTCTCTTTCTCTTTCTTTCCGTTTATCGGTAAGACTATTTATATTGATTTTCTAAATGTGACAGTTAAGTTTAAAAAAAAAAAAAATCATTGAAAACTAGTATGTTGTGGCCACCACAAGACTTTCTTCTATATTTACCTATACATATTCAATCAGTAACAATATTAAAAAAAAAAAAAAAAAAAAAAAAAGTACGATTTTTTTTTCTAAGTTTTTTTTTTTTTTTTGTTAAAAGTGAAAAAAATCGATAACTTTGTTTTAAATTATCACAGATTTATAGTTCAACCATTCGTTTTAAAGGTATTGACGAGACCTTTCGAAAGATACCCATCTTGAAAATTTATCCCCCCCGGGGGGGTACTTCCCCCCCAGGGGGGGAAGCGATGCCCCCCCATGCAGAAATTTTTTTTCCTAGTTACATACTACTATTATCAATAATTCATATTAATTTTACAATCACAAGTTTAAAACAACTCTAATTATGCACATTTATACGAATTTTTGTCCTATGCTGCCATGTTAAAAATTTAGATAAAATGCTATCACAGCGCCACCTGTTGAGCTATTGATCCCCAAACATAGTCAGCACCAGTTTATGTCGGGGACCAACTAAATACCAAGTTTGGTTAAATTTCGTTAAAAAAAAAAAAAAAAAAATTGCGATATTTTTCTTTTTTTTTTTGTTAAAAGTAAAAAAAATCGATAACTTTGGTTTAAATTATCACAGATTCATCGTTCAACCATTCGTTTTAAAGGTATTGACGAGATCTTTCGAAAGATACCCATCTTGAAATTTTGCCCCCCCGGGTGGGAACTTCCCCCCCCGGTGGGGGGGCAACCGATGCCCCCACATGCACAAAATTTTTTTCCAAGTTAACTATTACTATTATCAACGAGACCTTTCGAAAGATACCCATCTTGAAAATTTACTTCCCCGGGGGGGGATTTTCCCCCCCAGGGGGGGAACCGATGCCCCCCCATGCACAAAATTTTTTTCCTAGCTAACTACTACTATTATCAATAATTCATATTAATTTTACAATCACAAGTGTAAAATAACTCTCTTTATGCCCATTTATACGGAATTTTGTCCTATGCTGCCATGTTAAAAATTTGCATAAAATGCGATTACAACGCCACCTATTGAGCGAGTGATCCCAAAATCTAATCAGCACCAGTTTATGTCAGGGTGCAACTAAATACCAAGTTTGGTTAAATTTCATTCATTGGTTCGTGAGATACAGCGTCCACAAAAAAATGATACAGACAGACAGACAGACAGACAGACAGACAGACATTTTCTAAAAACTATTAATTCGTGTTCTCCATATCCCAAAACATGTAAATCCATCAAAAAGTGGACTTCGAAAATTTTCGCGAATCCAATACTTTCTCTATATTACATATAGAAGAAAGTAAAAAACGAATTGTTTTATCTCCAGAAAGAATCTTTAATTGATTTTTTTTTTTTTTTACTTTCTTCTGTATGTAATATAGAGAAAGTATTGGATTCGCGAAAATTTTCGAAGTCCACTTTTTGATGGATTTACATGTTTTGGGATATGGAGAACACGAATTAATAGTTTTTAGAAAATGTCTGTCTGTCTGTCTGTCTGTCTGTCTGTCTGTCTGTCCGTCTGTCTGTCTGTCTGTATCATTTTTTTGTGGACGCTGTATCTCACGAACCAATGAATGAAATTTAACCAAACTTGATATTTAGTTGCACCCTGACATAAACTGGTGCTGATTAGATTTTGGGATCACTCGCTCAATAGGTGGCGTTGTGATCACATTTTATGCAAATTTTTAACATGGCAGCATAGGACAAAATTCCGTATAAATGGGCATAAAGAGAGTTATTTTACACTTGTGATTGTAAAATTAATATGAATTATTGATAATAGTAGCATTTAGCTAGGAAAAAAATTTTGTGCATGGGGGGGGGGCATCGGTTCCCCCCTGGGGGGGAAAATCCCCCCCCCGGGGAAGTAAATTTTCAAGATGGGTATCTTTCGAAAGGTCTCGTTGATAATAGTAATAGTTAACTTGGAAAAAAATTTTGTGCATGTGGGGGCATCGGTTGCCCCCCCACCGGGGGGGGGGGAAGTTCCCACCCGGGGGGGCAAAATTTCAAGATGGGTATCTTTCGAAAGATCTCGTCAATACCTTTAAAACGAATGGTTGAACGATGAATCTGTGATAATTTAAACCAAAGTTATCGATTTTTTTTACTTTTAACAAAAAAAAAACTTAGAAAAATATCGCAATTTTTTTTTTTTTTTTTTTTTTTTTTTTTTTAACGAAATTTAACCAAACTTGGTATTTAGTTGGTCCCCGACATAAACTGGTGCTGATTATGTTTGGGGATCAATAGCTCAACAGGTGGCGCTGTGATAGCATTTTATCTAAATTTTTAACATGGCAGCATAGGACAAAAATTCGTATAAATGTGCATAATTAGAGTTGTTTTAAACTTGTGATTGTAAAATTAATATGAATTATTGATAATAGTAGTATGTAACTAGGAAAAAAATTTTCTGCATGGGGGGGCATCGCTTCCCCCCCCTAGGGGAAAAATACGCCCCCAGGGGGGGTAAATTTTCACATTGGGTATCTTTCGAAAGATCAGTTTGATAATAGTAGTAGTTAACTAGGAAAAAATTTTTGTGCATGTGGGGGCATCGGTTGCCCCCCCACCGGGGGGGGAAGTTCCCACCCGGGGGGGCAAAATTTCAAGATGGGTATCTTTCGAAAGGTCTCGTCAATACCTTTAAAACGAATGGTTGAACTATAAATCTGTGATAATTTAAAACAAAGTTATCGATTTTTTTCACTTTTAACAAAAAAAAAAAAAAAAAAAAAAAAAAAAGAAAAAAAAAATCGTACTTTTTTTTTTTTTTTTTTTTAATATTGTTACTGATTGAATATGTATAGGTAAATATAGAAGAAAGTCTTGTGGTGGCCACAACATACTAGTTTTTTTTTAATTTAAACAAGTTTGATAAATCTACTAATTTGAAAATTTTGCCTCATAGTAATTTTTTCTGTGCTTGAACGGGAAAAAAAATGTTTTCAATAAAATCATTACATTGTTTTCAATAAAATTATTTTTAAACAGTTTTCTTCCAAGTTTTAATAAACGTTTACTTCGCTAAAATACACTATTCAAATAAACATATCTAACTATTTCTCCTAATCCTCCTCCATCCTATCTCTAATCTGTGTCAAAATTTTATGACAATAATGATTTATAAATTTTGAGGAATGTTATCAAAATGTTATTTCAGCAGACTGCCACTGTTCTTCTAATTGCATTAAACATGTATTCAAACGGAAATTTATTATTAGTTTTCGATGAATATTTATAATATGTATTTGTATGCGCCTTACTAATGGTTTATATCACCGCTTGTAGTTTGCACAATTGTGAAATTGACTGATAATTCTGGGAAATTGGAAGAGCTATTTCATTTATAGACCTATTTAACTAAATAAACAGTTATATAAATTGAATTCAAATAACTAGATTTTAGAATGAGTTATTCTTGTTTAATGATCTAGAAAGATTGCCTGGCAAGTGCGATAACATATACAGAACAATTCAAAAGTCCTCCAACAAGAATGTGTACGATACAAACCGGTTATAATTAAACTTCTAAAATAAACAGCATCCTGCAGTTTAAGGGGCATTATCAATCGTTACTGGCAGCTAAACTCTGTCTTATTTTGAGGGAAATATTGTTATGAATTATTGATTAATACATTCTTTTAAATTTCATTTTCAAATTCAAAAGAATCATAATCGTTAAATTAGCCTCTGTTTTGCAACATTTATTGTTTTTAAATTCAAAATAAAAATTTAAGTAAGCCTTTTTTAACATTAGAAGCTTTTTATTGTGGAGTCCTAAAAAGCATAATATAAAAATTTATTATTGAAAAGACATGCTATAAAGAAATGTAAGTTTCAACAATAACAAAAACATAGAGAAAAATATAGGATATTTCACTTTTTCAAGAGATGAAAGTTTTTAAATATTCAAAATATTTTGAAAAGCATTTGAGACCAATATTTTTAGTTCTTAGTTTTGTACCAGTATTTGTTAAGTCATAAACTAAAAGGTCTCGAAAGCTTTTTAAAATGATTTGAATATTTAAAAATTTTGATCTCTTAAAAAAGTGAAATATAGATATTTCTCTCTCTCTCTCTCTCTCTCTATATATATATATATATATATTAATGTTAAAATTGCATTTCTTTGTAGCAACACATCGGCCCTTGAAGGATCGAACCCAGGACCATCGAGTTATCAGCATGACGCTCTAACCAAAAGACAAATGACAGTCAAGAAAAGTCACAGAACACGCTAGAAAATCCTAACAAATACTCATACAAAAATTAATGACTAAGAATATTGTTTTCGAATGTTTTTTTTTTAAATATTTTGAATATTTAAAATATTTTCCATCTCTTGCAAAAGAAAAATATCTATAGCTTTCTTTAAAATGTTCTTATTTCTGAAACTTTTATTTTTTTTTAACATATTTTTACAAGAATAAATTTTTATTTTATGCTTTTTAGAACTCAACAATAAAAAGCTTCTCGTGTTATTTATTTATTTATTTTATTTTATTTTATTTTCTTACTTAAATTTTTATTTTGTGCTTGTTAGTAACTATGGAAAAGCTTCTTAATAAAGATAAAAATTTCTTAGGATACTGTGTAGAGAATGAAATATTTTCTTTTATCAACTGAAATCTTTTCTATTAGTTATCTACAAAAAAGTGACATATCAGCCCTTCGAGGTTTGAACCTACGAGCATCACGTTATTAAAATGACTCTCTAACCAACTGAGCTAGCAAGAAATGAAAAAAAAATGTTTGCTTACATTTATTTTAAACTTGAGGCACCTTGATTTTCGGTGTTACACTTAGACACGATCACAAAAATCAAATTTTAATAAGATCCTACTTATTATTATTATTACTAGTAACTAAAAGAAAGCTTCTTAAAAAACATTAAAATTTTTTTTAGGAAATTGTGTGTACAGTGAAAATTTTTCTTTTATCAATTGACATCTTTGATATCAATTAACTATAAACATTCACAAATCAGTCCTTCGGGGAACGATCTCACGGCCATCGCTTTAGCAACATGGCGCTCTAACCAACTGAGCCAACGAGCGACGAAAGGAATTGCTTACATTTACTTTAAAGTGGCAGCCTGTATTTTAGCGTGACACGAAGACATAATGACAAAATCCAATTTCAATAAAAAATTTCTAAGAAAAATTATTTATTTATTTATTTTTACTTAAATTTTTATTTTGTGCTTTTTAGTAACTATATAAAAAGCTGTTTAAAAAACTCTTCAAAAATTCTTAGGATGCTGAATAGACAAGGAAAATTTTTCTTTTATCGATTGACACCTTTTCTATTAATTATCTGTCAAAAGAAACACCTCGACTCTTCGAGGAACGAACTCACGACTCTCGCGTAATCAATATGACGCTATAACCAACTGAGCCAACAAGAGACGAAATTGGTCGCTTACATTTTTTTTAAAGTGGAGGCGCTTTGTTTTTTAGCGTGACACGAAGACGCGATGACAAAATCTAATTTCAATATTAGATAAAAAATTTAAGTTAAAAAAAAAAAAAAAAAAAAAAAAAAAAATAACAGTAGAAGCTTTTTATTGTGGAGTCCTAAAATAAAAATTTATTCTAGCAAAGATATGCTCTAAGGAAATGTGAGTTTCATCACTAAGAAAATTTTAGAGAAAAATATACATATTTCACATTTGCAAGAGACGAAGTTTTTAAAATAAAGTAGCTGCCGCTTATTAAAATCACATTCATTCTGAGTCAAAATGATTTTATTATGCAGCTGATTTTTGTATCCGGCGAACGTTCTTCCACTCAAGAAAAAATATTACTTTCCTGAATTTGGAAATAAATTTCAAAAGGTAGCGAATGATGGAATTAATAAATGATAAAAATTAATTTTTGAAAGATATAATTGATTAATTTAACCTTCAAAATAAGTGAATTAAACACATCCCAAGTTTCGATTCACTTTTTTTTTTTTTTTTTTTAGGAAGATCATCATTAATTTGCCGAATTTTCACGCTTTTTCTTGTAAATTTAAAATCTTTCCGTTTAAACATCTTGCTTGCTTCTTAGTTATTTCGAATTAAGAATTAGAGTTTTTTTTTTTTTTTTTTATTAAAAATTAAAAAATACTCGCAAATAAAATCAAATTTGTAGCTTATTGCCGAGCTTTGAAGAATACGTTCCTTGAAATTGTTACTGAGGCAAGTGATCAGGTGTGTTTAATTTGTAACTATGCTGCAAGCGTAAAATTTTCAACAAAGAGAGATAACAGAGGGATTGTTGTGTTTTATTTTCTTTTTCATTAAAAAATAAAAAAGTCTAAATAAAAAATTTGTTTAGGGTGCATAAATGACATTTTTGCTGCCTTTTTTTTTTTTTTTTTTTTTTTTGACTTTATTAACCGGCGGTTTTAAGAGGAGTTTGTATTGATTTGATTCCAGTCCTCACAACTTGATCAGAATAAGTGGCTAATTTTATTAACCAGTGAATTTATTAAGCGGCGGTTACTACATTCAGAATATTTTAAAATGCTTTCGAGACCAATATTCTTAGCCATTGGTTTTGTATGAGTATATGTTAAGCCATAAATTTCAAAAGTCTCGAAAGCTTTTTAAAATATTTTGAATATTTAAAAGTTTTCGTCTCTTGCAAAAGTGAAATATCTATATTTTTCTCTAAAGTTTTCTTAGTTTTAAAACTTTTATTTATTTATAGCATGTCTTTGCAAGAATAAATTTTTATTTTATGCTTTTTAGGGCTCTACAATAAAAAGCTTCTGCTATTACAAAATGTTTTTTTACTTAAAATTTTATTTTATGCTTTTAGTTATATATATATAAAGCTTCTAAAAAACAAATTAAAAATTCTTAGGATACTGTGTAGGCACAGAAAGATCTTCTTTTATCAATTGACTCTTTTTCTATTAACTATCTGCAAAAATTAAAACATCGGCTTTTGGAGGATCGAACTCCCGACGCGCTCTAACCAAAAATCAAAGGACAATCAAAAAAAGTCATAGAACATGCTATAAGATTCTAACCAATGCTTATGCAACAAGAATATTGTTCTCAGATGTTTTTTTTTAAATATTTTGAATCTTTAAAAATTTCCATCTTTTGCAAAGTGAATATTTAAATATTTATATTTTTGTTTCAGCAATTTTCTTATTGTTGAAACTTTTATTTATTTTTCATAGTATGTCCTTGCAAGAATAATTTTTTTTTAATGATTAAAAAAAAAAAAAAAAAAAAAAAAGTTTTTTTTTTTTTTTTTTTTTGTACGTTTTAGTAACTGAAATAAGCTTTTTAAAAAATTAATAAAAAATTTCTTTTCTAGTAACTATCTGCAACAAAGTAACACACCGATCTTCGAGGATCGAACCCACTAACACCGCGTTATCAACATGACCCAATTGTGCGAACATGTGACGAAAAAAGGTGCTAACAATTACGTTAAAATGGAGGCGCCTTGTTTTTCAACGTGACACGAAGACACAATGACAAAATCCAATTTCAATAAAAAGCTTCTAACAATTCAATTGTACACAGAAGTGATTATATGCAGTTTCTGAATCATATAAAGCATATTATTCAAATATGCATTGCTAGCATTACGACTGAACATACAAGGAATAAATAAGAAAAATCTTATCAAAAAAAAAAAAAAAAAAAACCTTCAAAAATTCTTAGGATACTGAGTAGACAATGAAAATTTTTCTTTTATCATTTGACACATGTTCTATTAATTAACTGCAAAAACTAACACCTCGGTCCTTCGAGGATCTAACTCACGACTCTCGCGTTATGAATATGATGCTCTAACCAACTGAACCAACAAGAGACGAAAAGGATTACTTACCATTTCTTAAAAGTGGAGGCACCTTCTTTTCTAGCGTGACACGAAGACG
The DNA here is from genome assembly GCA_963930645.1 of Salticus scenicus. Lineage (NCBI taxonomy): Eukaryota > Metazoa > Arthropoda > Arachnida > Araneae > Salticidae > Salticus > Salticus scenicus. The sequence goes on along the minus strand of OZ005648.1, from coordinate 405,671,307 downwards.
CGATGACAAAACCCAATTTCAATAAAAAGCTACCAAGAAGCTTCTAAAAAAATATTTATTTGTTTATTTTTACTTAAATTTTTATTTTGTGCTTTTTAGTAACTAGATATAAAGCTGTTTAAAAAACTCTTCAAAAATTCTTAGGATACTGAGTAGACAAGGAAAAATTTTCTTTTATTATTTCGCACATTTTCTATTAATTAACTGCAAAAATTAACATCTCGGTCCTTCGAGGATCTAACTCACGACTCTCGCGTTATGAACATGACGTTCTAACCAACCGAACCAACAACAGACGAAAAGGATTACTTACCATTTTTTTTTTTTTTTTTTTAAGTGGAGGCGCCCTGTTTTCTAGCGTGACACAAAGACGCGATGACAAAATTTAATTTTGATAAAAAGCGTCTAAAAAATTATTTATTTATTTATTTTTACTTACATTTATTTATTTTTACTTAAATTTTTATTTTGTGCTTTTTAGTAACTAGATAAAAAGCTGTTTAAAAAACTCTTCAAAAATTCTTAGGATACTGAATGGACAATAAAAAAACTTTCTTTTATCAATTGGCACCTTTTCTATTAATTATCTGCCAAAATTAACACCTCAGCAACTTCGAGGATCGAACGAACGACTCTCGCGTTATCAATATGTCGCTGTAACCAACTGAGCCAACAAGAAACGAAATGAATTGCTTATATATTTTTTAAAGTGGTGGCGCCTTGTTTTTTAGCGCGACACGAAGACGCGATGACAAAACTTAATTCTTATAAAAATCTTCTAAAAAGAGCGAAAAATGAGCAATGTACATAACTGCTTCAAAATCAGATATTCAAAGTTTTAAAAAATGTTCCTACAATAAGCAGTAATTTAAAAGTTGTGAATTTTTTGAATGTGAAAATTAAATTTATATATATATATATATGTATATATATATATATATATATATATATATATATATATATATATGGTAATTCTAAAAATTTTCTCAAAGAAAAAAAAATGGGATTTAGCAGCCGGAAACGATCTGTGATATACAATATATTAAAATCACACAATCAACTGATTGGGAAGAAAATCATATTTATTGAAATTTATTTTTCCGACTGAGTGAAAATAATGCCTGGACCGGGAGTCGAACCCCTGACTTACAAGGTCAAGGCTCTACCAATTGAGCTATCCAGGCCGACAACCGGTGGACATTATTTCCTCAGACAACCTTTAGGCAGAAACATCTTGTCTATCATGTAGATAGCTCGAGAGAAATAATCCGCAGGTAAAGGAAAACACCATTAAACAATGGGAAAGAAATACAATATATTAAAATCACACAATCAACTGATTGGGAAGAAAATCATATTTATTGAAATTTATTTTTCCGTCTGAGTGAAAGTAATGCCTGGACCGGGAGTCGAACCCCAGATCTTTGACTTACAAGGTCAAGATCTGTGATATATTCCGTTAAACGTTCGAGCGAATTACCATCAAATTTAGAATGAGAACGATTTATGACGTATGCTCAATGAATTAAAATAAATATATATATTTAAAAAAAAAAAAAAAAAAAAAAAAAAAAAATACAATGTAAAAAATTTTCGCTATATTACACGACAGTGTTTTGGCATCCTACTTGCCACAACTATGCAGAGAAATGCAGCTGTAACTGTGTAACGTTATATGTTATGCTCTGGTTACACAGGTGCCGCTGGTAACATTTCTCCTCATGGTTGTGGTATTTCTCTACATAGTAGGTAAACTGCCTCAATATTGTTGTGTAATATTACACAAAATATTTTACAGTGTAATAATGTGTGTATCAGGAGGTGCTTCGTATGGAAATGTGGCAAATATAACAAATAGAATAACTCATAAGGAATCAAAAGCTAATCAATAAATATTCAAATTCTTTATGAATTCCTTATTGCTAATATATTTTATTATAAATGTTTATTCAAAGCGTCACATGGTGGAAATTTTTAACTTCTTCTTCTTCTTATTATTATTCTTTGAATATAGCCAGTGAATCATTCACATGTTAAATTTGGTGACAATCTCTTCGCCTGTTCTATGTGTACGAGTATTTAAAAGAAATATAGCCATAATTTCTTGACGTGAAGAAAGTAAGTTCATTAGTGAAAGAAAGTAAAAAGAAAAGGAAAATGGCAAAAATTATAAATTATAAATCATAAAACTTTTATCGAGAAAACGAAATTAAAAAAAAAAAAAAAGTTATTTATTTAACGAAACAAAATTAATATAATGAAAGGTAAAAAATGGGATTAAAAATCCCTCAAGGTTGATTATATATGCTTTTTAATTTATTATTTTGTTAATTTTCTGAAAATGAATTTTAAAAGGTTAAAATTATCCGATTTGTAGTTTCTTTCACTTCTATTTTTTTAAGTCTTGTTTCTCCCATTATCTCCATTATCTCTTATTTTTATTATTCATGGATCGTTTAAATAGATCCATTAACAGCTTTCGTTTCTGTTCTTTATCCCCGAAACAGGAGAAGACCTTCAGTCAGCAATGTTGGATGACGAAAGCAGTCAAGACACCTTATCCTTCGTGGATATAAAAACTGAGCGGCTCTCACCGGCTGAACCTCTCGTCATCGTAGTATCGAGTAGAGGTGAGTGTTTTTTTTTTTTTTTTTTTTTTTTTTTTTAAATATAGACGTTATTATTTCATGGTTGTTCGGAGAAATCTCTCATTTTCACGCTTTCGAAAACAAAGAAGATAGCATTAGCATAATTACAAATCTATTTTCAATTCTAGATGAATAAATTAGCTTCATTTACCTTCAGATTACACATGAATTCTGTAGTGGCGGCAGGAATTCTCCGATAGGGGGAGGGGGGAATCACCACCTCCCCGACAGGGGGCACTGTATATAGTGAGATTATCATGCACCTCTTTCACACATTATCGCTCCTGTCATTTCTGTGTCTTCTGTTGTTGTTTCAAATCTCTAACCTAGTCTGACAGTGTCAGACCAGATCCAAAAAACCGTTGCAACTCAGAAAATCAATGATTTGAAGGAGAAAAGAATAAATTTCCACCCAAAGAAGACATAAACAGTTCATTATATGATCTGCAGAAGTCTGGGTTTGGTGGCATTTTGAGCAAAGAGCGTAGCATTTCTTGCACTTAAAAAAAGAAAGGCATTTCAGGTGGCCGCTGGCAAGGAGCAAGAGGCTGGTACAGTATTTCCTATCCCATGAAAGGGATAAAGATAAAGTAGTAATAGTAATACCAATACTATTTGCACCATTTCATTTGTTATTGCTCCTTGCAATTTTGAAAACCACCGTGCCGTTCTTACAGTATACGGTTTTTACAGTATATATTGATCTTCCACTTTATCAATCCCCAATATGTGCCCAGTGTAATGAACTGTGATTTTGTTCTGATTTCTTTCGGAAATGACTTGCTGAATAACTGGATCTTCTTTGTTCTTCTTCGACTGGTACACCCGTACCTTCAAAAACAGGAGGGCTCACAGAACGCACCAAGCTGAATTTTGAATAATGTGCATGTCTAACTGAGAAAGACACAGATTCCCGGGATTGCGTCAATAACTATAACTTCATTTACAGCCTTGAGCTAAGGGGAAGGGGCAAAGAGGGTCGCCACATGGGGTAGGGAATAGAACTTTTAGATTTTTCGAGATGTATAATTAAACCTTGATATACATTTTGAGTGATTCGATTGACATACTACTCCCCCTCTTGAAAGTTGAAAATATTCAGCTGATCTGAGGATAAGCATGCAGTCTGATATAAATCAACACTAATATTTTTAACTCCAGTATTGTGAATGATAATTAATATTTAGAAGTTCACAACTTTCACCAAATTTAGCATATTTTTTGATGGGAATAAAATTCTAAATTCACGTTATCTTACACGAATTTATTTTTATTTTTATTTTTATTTTTATATTTATTTGTATTTATATTTATTATTTTCTATGGGTGAAAAATAAAACGGAAACGATTGACATGAATATTGCATTGCATGCAAAAAGTTATTTTCATTATTATTTGTACTATTTTTTTTTTTTTTTTTTTTTGAATCACTTCAGCTTTAAAAACTCTTAATAATTACATTTCGATCGTAATTAAACCTAACCTGTTCAAAACACTGTATAACTTTTTTTCAGAACGCTCTGAGTCAAATATTTGTAAATAAACATTTCAAAGAATGCGCTCAAAGATTAAAAAAAAAAAAAAAAAGTTAAATAAAATTTTAAAAATTCCGTTATATATTGACTGTAATCCGTCCAAACCGTTAAGGGACAGATTACAGACAGAACACTTAAAAAGATTTGTAATAAATGACTATAATCGATTTTAACATTTTCTAACATTATATCATCTAAAACTGTTATTATTAGTTAGAAGCTTTTTATATGAAATTGACTTTATTCGTGTCACGCTAGTAAACAATTAAAGTAAATGTAAGCCGCTTCGTTTGTAGCGCCGTGGTTCAGTTGATTAGAGCATGACATTACTAAAGCGGAAGTCGAGAGTTCGGTCCCCGGAAGGTCCGGCGTGTAAATTCTTGAGGATAATTAGTAGAAAATGTGTCAAATTATAAAAGAAAATGTTTCGTTGACTACACAATAACTTAAGAATTTTCGAAGAGTTTTTTCCTTATTTTTAGATATTAGAAAACACAAAATATTTTAGATATTAAAAAAGCTATAAATAAAAAGTTTCAAGTACAAAATACAAAAATTAATATTTTTAGAAGTTTTATATATACATTATATATTATTATATGAAGTTTAATTTATCGTCGCGTTTTCTGTCACGCTAAAAAACAAGACACTTTCACTAAAAAAAAAAAAAAAAAATCATTGTATTTCTATCTCTTAATGGCTCAGTTAGTTAGAGTGTCATGTTGATTTTAAAAATAATTAGTAGAAAAGGTGTCAGTTGATAAAAGGAAATATTTCGTTGTGCACACAGTATCCTAATAATTTTGAAGATTTTTTTAAATATCTTTTTATCTAGCTACTAAAAAAGGACAAAATAAAAATTTAAATAATATATATATATATTAGAAGCTTTTTATTGAAATTGGATTTCGTTATCGCGTCTTCATGTTACGCTAATAAATAAGACACATCAACTTTAAAGTAAATGTCAGCAGTCGCTTGTTAGCTCAGTTGGTTAGAGCGTCAAGTTGCTAATACGATGGGGGTGAGACCCATCCCCAAAGGATCGAAGTGTTAAATTTTGCAGATAATTAATAGAAAATGTGTCAATTGATGAAAGAAAATTTCGAATTTTTTACACAGTATTCCAAGAATTTTTGAAGATTTTTTTTTAAAGCTTTTTTTAGATACTAAAAAGTATAAAATAAAATGTTATATATATATATATATATATATATATATATATATATATATATATATATATATATATATAAGCTTTTTATTGAAATTGGATTTTTATCATCGTGTCTTTGTGTCATTCTGAAAAAGAAGGCGCCTCCACTTTAATGTAAATTCAAACAACCTTTTTCGTCGCTCGTTAGCGCATTTGGCATCATGGCGATAATGCGATGCTCGTGGGTTTGATCCTCGCAAGCCAATGTGTTACTTTTTTGCAGATAATTAATAGAAACGATATCAATTGATAAAAGAAAATCTTTCATTCTCTACACAGTGTCCTAAGGAATTTTGATAGTTTTTTTTAAAGAAGCTTTTTTTTTTTTTTTGAGTTACAAAACGCACAAAATAAAAAATTCAGTAAAAATATAAATAAAAATAAAAATAAATAAATAAATGAATATAAATATAAATAAATAAATAAATATATAAATAAAAATAAAATTGAAAGTTTGTTATTATTGTGGAGCTCTAAAAAGCCTAAAATAACAATTTATTCTTGCAGAGACATGCTGTAAAATCATAAAAGTTTCAACAACAAGAAAATGTTAAAGAAAAGTATAGATATTCCACTTTTTCAAAACATCAAAAATTTTAAATATTCCAAATATTTTAAAAAGCATTCGAGATTAATATTCCTTTTGTATAAGTATTTGTTAGACTTTTCTAGAATGTTCTATGATTTTTCTTGACAGTTCTTAGACTTTTGGTTACAGCCTCATGCTGATAACGCGATAGTCCCGGATTCGATCCTCGAAAGACGATATAATACTTTTTTTGCAGATAAGTAATAAAAAAAAAAAAAAAAAAAAAAAAAAAAAAAAGTCAATTGATGAACGAAAATCTTCCGTTGTCTACAAAATATCCTAAGAAATTTTAATTAGTTTTTTTAAGAAGCTCTTTCCTTTATTTTAACTAAAAAGTAAAAAATAAAATTTAAGTAAAAAATTATTTTTTAAAGTTAGAAGCTTTTTATTGTGAAGCCCTAAAGAGCATAAAATAAAATTTATTCTGGCAAAGTCATGCTACAAAGAAATGAAAGTTTTGACACTAAGAAAATTTTAGAGAAAAAATATAGGTACTTTCCTTTTGCAAGAGATGGAAATTTTTTAATGTTCAAAATATTTTAAAAAGCTTTCGAGACATTTGAAATTTCTGGCCTAACGAATGATTATACAAAAACTTATAACTAAGAATATTGGTCTGGAAAGCTTTTTAAAAATTTTTGAACATTAAAAAATTTTCATCTTTTGCAAAAGAAGTACCTGTATTTTTTCTTTAAAATTTTTTTAATGTTGAAACTTTCATTTCTTTGTAGCATGTCTTTGCCAGAATAAATTTTATTTTTTTGCTTTTTAAGGCTTCACAATAAAAAGCTTCTAACTTAAAAAATGATTTTTTACTTAAATTTTATTTTTACATTTTGAAGCATTACGACGGTATAAAAATTGATGATTAGAGCACTGCATGTGAAGGACCGTAAAACGTTGCGTGTACGGACAGACTGGCGTACATGCAACATTAGATGGACAGACTGGGGATCAGTTGTTGAACTCAGTCTTCATTGAATGCACATGGGCTCACAATGAACAATGAATTTTACATAGTTAAACAGTTTGTAACCAATAAGTCAGTAATAAATAAGAATGTTTGCATTGGAATTTGTAGTTTGCGCCGCCAAGAGTATAATGCGCCGCCAAGAGTTTATTATTATTATTTGTCCCTCAGAATAATTTAATGCATCCTTCAAACTGCTCGTCTGCAGAAAGCTCTAAATAGGCCAAGTTTAATTAAGATCACCCTGTAGTTTTTCTAAAAGACGAAATGATTACAACATTAAACAATCCTACTTCAAAATAATTTCATTTTCATATTCTTTTCTCTTTTATTATTTTTCTTTTACAATTTTTAAACTTTTTAATTATATTTATTTAGTGTTTCAGCAACGTATTTTCACAATTAAGAAAATGAATTTGAAATATTACATTTCTGCAGTTTTATGATTTTTTAAATGCATATTTAATTGCTTATAATATTATAAATTTCATTTCATCGTAATTAAAATAATTAAATATAATAAAATAAAGAATATGATTACATGCATTAAATTTAAAGTTTTATTTTTAAAGTATTTATTTTTTGAAATTAAATTCTCAATCAATGCTCTTCGTTAAATTATTTTAGAAAGGATTGGTATCTGTTGCTGAAAAAGTATTGTCAATTATTGCGTGTTTATGTCGTATCCGATCTGTTTATAAACAAACTAAACATTTGTGATTATGTGATATTTATTAATTAAGCAGAAAGAATAATTTATTTTTGAATGAAATTAGTCTTATTTAATTATTTATATGTATTGGGTTGGCAACTAAGTTCCTGCCGTTTTTAATAATATTTGTTAAAAGGTTATTTTTCAATAAAAATATACAAGTAGTTAATCAAGACCGTATTCTCCTTTGTTGTTTACAACGTTTTCCTAACGTGTTTGACGCGGATTTTTATGCAAAAGATGGTTCAATCGCTCTTCATCGAACTCAACTGGACTCCAGAACGAGGTGCGCGTTTGAGGTCAAAATTTCATTTTTTTGAACTTTGCATACCAATCACGGGCGGTTCTTTCAGCTATAGTACCCACTCCATACACAACACAAATGTTGCGAGCAGTTTCTGCGGTCTTAGAACCTTGATTAAAGGTAAAAAAAAGGGAGATGTCGAAAATGCTCATTCTTCTCAACTTCACATTCCATGTTAATGATCTGTAAATAACAACAAAATGTATCTTAGTAACAACGAAACATATATTTATGTAGAACAGTACATTCTCTTTCCAATGACATACAACTTGGTGCCAAAAGTATTTAATATCATACAGATTTTTTCAATTAAAAAAAACGGCGGGAACTTAACCCAATAGTTTTGGGTTGTTAAATAAGTTAGAAAATATTTTAAGAATTTATATAACTACTACCTACTTTAACTTATTTTTGTACTTTAGTTTTAAAAAGTGCTCCTTAAAGTATTAAATAAAATATTTTTTTTTTCTATGTTTGATGTTTTTGACACATTTAACATAAATAAATAAAATAAATAAATAAATAAAGGGCTATTTAAAACATTTCTGAATGATGTATTTTATAAACGAACTTTTAAAGAGAAGTTCAGATTGGAATTTTGAAGCATCTCAAAGAAGAGAAAATTAGGCTAGAACTTTATTTAGACTATAACTGATTAATAATTTTATTATAATTAATTAATAAATAATTAAGACCCCAAATTATAATTCAGAGTCTTTAAAGTTTACTTAATTCTATTAGTTTATTTACAGGCTATATAAAGAGTACATTGTTTTGTGCCGTCATAGGTATTTTGATAAATAAATAAATAGTTTTAAGTTAAAAAGTTACTTATTTTAATTTGCCCTAATTATACCTCTAATTAAAAATAAATAAATAAATAAAATAAGTAAATGAAATCTTATAAAATTGAATTTTAATTTTAAATTTGAAAGTTGTTTTCTAATCTGAATGGAAAAAAACGTTAATCCATGCATTTGTTAATAACAAAAAAGTATGCGAGCATAATATGCAAAATATTAAAGAAACACTGCAAGAGAAAGGCGGTGTGGTTCATTTTTAAAACTGTATTTACAATGTTTTGTCTCTCTCTTTGTGTCAAGTCCATTGCCATAATTTTGTTTGTATAAAAATTATAATTTTATAATTTTATATTTAAATATTTTTACTAAATAGATTCACCAGATATTTGTATTATTAAATAAGTTTAAAATAGGAAATGCCAGCTTTATATGCACATTTATCTATTGATAATTTGATTAGAAATTCATGTTTGGTTATCAGACATAAAGCAAAGTGAGGGGCAATACATATATTTATTTTAATTAACTTATAAAAAAAAATAGTTCTAGTAATTAGATTTTGTCATCCATGTAACACATAAATTGTTCATAATTTAACTAATATAGAAGTTAAATAATAAAAAATTCAACTTTTTTATTTTGACAAAATAATAATAATAAATAATAATAATAATAAATTGATTGAAAAGAAAATGTGTTTATCTGCATAAAATGAGAAAGGGGCGAAAATTTTTGCCTTTAATTATATCGCAAAAGGTTCATACCGAAAGAAATTTTAATATATATATATATTTTTTTTTAATTTTCTACACTAGATTTCCGTATTTATGCATTACAATGTATGCATTGAATGTAATATTCCTTATTTAATGCAGTACTCAAATGAAACTTTTACTAGTGATTTCTGCTTCGATTTTTATTTATTTTTTCTGTGGGAAATTATAAGTACAAAATTTTAAAACGACCCGTATATGTCACAGCATAAAGTTTAAAAAGTAATAAAATAATTTTTATAAGGGCCTTTTTCTGCTAATAGGCTTATTGCGGCGAAGAATTTCTAAATGTTTTCTTTATTTTTTTTTATCCCCGGAAAAGAAATCGGAAAGTACGGAGTTTTCACGCACTGATACTCTTATTGCTGTGTAACGATTTTTACAGGCAGAGTTCTCTAGGGCGAAGGCTATTGAGATACATCGTATCATTAGAAAAGCTTTGTCGACAAACTTGACAAAACTTTGTGATTTTTTTTTTTATATTTTTTTTTTATTTTGTTGTGAGGGAAAGGGGTAAAATACTATTAAAAAAAAATTACAGACCGGAAGGTCATGCTTCCTACTGATCTATATAACGAAAAACTTTCGAGAGGTAGAAAAGATATTAAGTTTGAAGAGATCCGCTGATCATAACCTTAGATCATAGCTTTTGTACTGCACACAACACTCTTAATTAATTAATTCATATTTTGTATGATAACGAAATATGCTAATTTATTTCGATCTGAAACATTTTTCAAATCAAGTAAACGCTATTCAGTTCAAAATCTAGTTTCATCCTGGCACTTACCCTCCCACAGGCCATTTCCATTAATCTTCTTCATTCCTCACCAGTGAAAATTTTCAATGTAGACTTCGTATAACTTCTTAATAATAAAAGCCCAAGTTTCTGGAAAGTAAACTGATACCATTTCTAAAACAATTTATTGAAATAAAGAAAATTCATTTATGCTTCGATTTTTATTTATTTTTTCCTGTGGGAAATTATGTAAGCACAAAATTTTAAAACGAGCCGTATATGTCATAGCATGGAATTAAAAAAAATAACAAAATCTTTTTTAAAAGGGCCTCTTTCTGCTAATATGCTTATTGCGGCAAAGAATTTCTAAATGTTTTCTTTTTCTTTTTTTTTATCCCCGGAAAAGAAATCGGAGCGTACGGAATTTTCACGCACTGATCCTCTTATTGCTGTGTAACGATATTTACAGGCAGAGTTTTCTAGGGCGAAGGCTATTCAGACGCATCATCAGAAAAGCTTTGTCGACAAACTTGACAAAACTTTATGATTTTATTTTTTTTATTTTTTATTTTGTGGTGAGGGGGAGGGGAGGGGTAAAATACTATTTTTAAAAAATTACAGTTCGGAAGGTCATGCTTCCTACCGATCAATATAACGCAAATCTTTAAGTTTGAGGAGATTTGCTGATCATAACCTTAGATCATAGCTTTTGTGCTGCACACAACACTCTTAATTAATTAATAAATTTTTTGAATGATAACGAGACGTGATAATTTATTTCGATATGAAACATGTTTCGAATCAAGTAAATGCTATTCAGTTCAAAATCTAGTTCCATCCTGCCACTTACCCTCCCACAGGCCATTTCCAGCAATCTTCTTCATTCCTCACCAGTGAAAAATTTCAGTGTAGACTTCGTATAACTTCTTAACAATAAAAGCCCAAGTTTCTGATACCATTTTTAAAACAATTTATTGAAATAAAGAAAATAATTTTTTACCATTTGTTTGGAGGAATGAATAAAATAATGAAAGAAGGTTGATTTAAGGGAGGGGGGAGGGGAAGGTGTCACAAATGCAGCAATGCATAAAAAAAAAAAGGTTTGAAAAATAAAGTAAGTGTAAATGGTAATTTAAAAAGAGTACATATAATTCTATGTAATGACAGCCAATTTGCGATTTGGATGTTTTCTTTGTCAGCCACCGCTATAAAAAACCAAATTATGGTTAAAAAAAAAAAAAAGAAAAAGAAAACTAAATTAGAAGAAAACGTAAAAATAAACAAATAAATAAACAAAATAAATAAATAAAAACGAAAATGATTAAAAATAAATAATATTAAAAATAGTATAAATAATAATAAATTCGAACCGAAAAAAAAAAAAAAAAAAAAAAAATATATATATATATATATATATACTTTTTTGTTACCGGGATCAGATTCAGATTGAGTAAAATAAGTAATAAAGTTGGGGCATTTAGGTATTAACTTTTTGACTAATAAGCTTTTCGACGATGTTGAGGAATTTTCACTGAATTTAATTTTCATAAACAATATATTAAATTTACATTCCATGACTCAAATTTCATTATTTTGACAAAAACGTAGTTAATTTTTAAATAATATATATATATATATATATATATATATATATATATATATATATTTGTTATTGTTTATTTATCACGACATTCGGTCACTGTTTTTGATTTGACGAATATGACAAATTTGCAAAAAAGGTTCATTTCAAAATATCGACCGCTACAGGCGGGCAAATAACAACTAGTTATATAATATTTACTTTTTTTTTTTTTTTTTTGATTTTTTGTGTTAATTCTTTTACATTCGTTACATTTAGTATAATTTAACATTCCATTTTTTCAGTATGGGTTCAATAATTTTATTTTGTTTTAACATTATAGATTAAAATTTTCTGCCTTCCTGAATAATCGGAGTTAGATCAAAATCCATCTCTGTGTAGCGATGCAGCACAATGGTTATTTTAATTTGGGCAAAGAACAGTTCCGTCAAAACTCGGTGGTTGGGTGATTTGGAACAAGAACATTTCTGTTGGTGAGAAATAAACTCAAAATGACATTCTTTCAATAATTACAAAAAACTATCTTTTTTCATATTATTCTAAAAACATTTCATTTGACTCTTTTATTTCTTCATGCATATATACATCTACATTGGGGCGACGCTATGACACATTTTGTTCTGATTGGCCGTCTGTGTTTCGATGTACATGTAATGATGTATTTTTCGTTTTTTTTTCTCCTTCTTCGATGTTCAGTTTTTTATAATAAAAGATGTGATTAAAAGGATAATACGTGGGTTCATTTTTATTCCCACAAAATAATGCAACATAAAATAATATATAATTTCCTAATACACAAACCAAGCTAAATGAGGCTGGTTTAATTAAATTGAAACATCATTATTTATATATTTGAAATTATCTTTTGAATAGCTTAGCAGAAAAGATATTTATAAAAGAAAATAGAAATTGGTTCTTCTTTTCATACATGGAATAAATTCATCTGTTTTTGCAAGCCTCATGGGATACTCATATACAAGGTGAGTGCATTTTACTTACCTTATAAATCTTGAATTTAAATATTTGATAAAAGTTTCTTCTGTGAATTCTATCAGATTATGCTACTGACGCGCTAAATCGAAACTTTGAATTTATTCTTGACAGTTTTTTTTCTATAATAATGATAAAAAAATGTAAGCGAAAATAAATAAATATGTTTTCTTTTTTGTTTCTTGAAAACGAAAGTATAGAAATAAAAGAATGTTTAAAATAAACATATGAATGATTAAATATAAAATTGTAGTTATTATAAACTAGAAAGAAAACAAAATTGAAATATTAAAATGAGTATCCTCAAGGACACTATAATTGAAAAACTTAACGCACAAAATTATGATGTGTGGAAATTTAAATTAGAAATGTTTCTCCAAAAGGAAGATTTATATTCCGTGGTTCTTAACGATGCTCCGAATCCTATTACGGACACATGGAATAACAAAAATAGGAAAGCACGAGCCATTATAAACCTCTTAATAGAGGATAATCAAATAATCCATGTCAAAAATCTTGAGACCGCTAAAGAATGCTGGAACGCCTTAAAAGCTGTACATGAGCGTTCAACCCTCAGCAGTAAACTATTTTTGCTTAGAAAGCTTTACTCTACGAAATTAACTGAAGGTGGCGATATGATAGACCACTTAACTAACATCTATCAATTGCGAGATAAGTTAGCATCGCTCGGAGAAGAAATAAATGACAGGCACCTTTCAGCCCTAATGCTCTGTTCCTTACCTCCAAGTTATGATGTATTAATTACCGCTTTAGAATCGCGTGATGAAAAGGATCTTGTACCAGAGTTTATACGCTCGAAATTGATTGATGAATTTTCTAAAAGAAAAGAAAACAAATCTGAAAATAATTCAGTGTTAAAGGTTAAATTTAAACCGAAACCAGAAAATTCAAAGTTCTGCCGTTATTGTAAAAAAAAATCGCATACAATTGAAGAATGCATCTTAAAAATAAAAATAAAGAAAAGACTCTGAAACAAACAAAAGCCAGCAATGCCAGATCAACTTTCAAATCTGGTATGTACTCTCAAGACAGACATAACGCGGATAGGGCTCTTATTACTGAGAGTGAAAATAAAAAACCTAACGATAAAATATTCACTCTATTTATCGGTGAGAAATCTAACAATTGGTATGTAGACTCAGGTTGTTCAACGCATGTATGCAATGATAGGAATAAATTTCATGAATTTAATCATAATAATTCACGCGTAACAATCGCGAATGGACAGGAGATAGAATCCCTGGGTCATGGGTCTGTGAAATTAAACACCATAAATTCCAATAACACACATAATACTATAATATTGAAAAATGTTTTATATGTACCAGAGATAGAGACAAACCTCATATCTGTAAAAGAAGCTACTGAAAATGGTTGTGTAGCAATATTTGAAAACAAATCATGCAAAATAATGCATGAAGGAGAAACATGCATTGAAGGTTACATTAACAACAATTTATACGAATGCAAAGTTAGCTATGATACAACACACACTATAAACATGGTAAAAATATGTGAAAATACAAATTGCATTGATAAATGGCACATTAAATTAGGCCATAGAAACATTAGTCATATAAAACGATTGGTAAACAACAACATGGCAGTTGGGATAAAACTAGACAACTGCAAACATGATAATGCATGTGAAACTTGCATATTAACTAAATTAACGGACAATCCTTATCCCAAAAAGGCTCAGTTTAGGGCAACTAAAGCACTAGAGTTGGTACACACTGACTTGTGTGGACCAATGACAACCCCCACGGTCGGTGGAAAATACTATTTTTTAACTTTTATAGACGATTTTAGTCGATTTACAGTAATATACCTACTGAGAAAAAAGGATGAAGTTTTTGCAAAATTGAGGGAATATATCGCAATGACATCAAATAAATTCGGACGAACTTTGCATGCAATCCGCTCCGACAACGGAGGGGAGTATACCGGGACAGAATTAAACGATTACTTAACAAAATTAGGTATAGACCACCAATTCACTGTTCCCTATTCAGCTTCTCAAAATGGAACTGCTGAACGTAAAAATCGTACTTTAGTTGAAATGGCACGTTGTTTATTAAAGGATGGCAATTTACCAAATTCTTTCTGGGGGGAGGCAATAAATACCGCAGTTTACTTGCAAAATAGACTCCCAACATCTTCGTGTGAATTGACACCTTATGAATTATGGACAGGTCGAAAACCTGACTTATCGATGTTAAAACCATTTGGTTGTCGTGCCTATGCATACGTACAAAAGGTACACAGGGGAAAATTAGATAATACGGCACAGGAAGGTATATTCGTAGGGTACGACAATAGAAGTAAAGGATATAGGATCTGTACAAATGGCAAAAACATAATTATTAGTCGAACCGTAAAATTTGTAGAAAATGAAAAACAAGCGATACTTAAATATGACACATCACAAAACAATGATGAGAAAAGTGATAATAAAAATCCATCACCAAATTTGCAAATAATAGACTCAGAGATAGATGAAACTAATGATAGTGTTGTGTCAGATAATTCTCAAAATACTCCACGTAGATCACAAAGATCTAATAAAGGGGTACCACCAGATAGATTCGCATTCACATTACACAATGAAAGAATAAGTGAACCAAAATGCTGGGATGATATAATAAGTATGGAAAACCCTGTAGAAAAGGAAAATTGGATCAATGCTACATTAGATGAAATAAATTCACTCAAGCAGAATGACACCTGGGATTTAGTTGAGGTTTCACCAGGGATGAAAATAGTAGGGTGCAAATGGGCATTCAAAGCAAAATATAACAGTCAGGGCCGTGTTGAAAAATACAAAGCTAGGCTGGTTGCGAAGGGCTTTTCACAGAAATATGGAATAGACTACGATGAGACTTTCGCCCCAGTGGCGTCTCACACAACTTTGAGAAGTTTTTTGGCAATGAGTCTTTATAAAAATTTAAGTCTTAGACATATTGATATCAAGACTGCATTTTTACACGGTAAATTGAGTGAAGATGTTTATATGCATCAGCCAGAAGGATACGTGGTATCCGGGGAAGAACATAAGGTGTGTAAATTAAAAAAGGCAATATACGGGCTAAAGCAGGCCGCGAGAGCATGGAATTTAAAATTGAATGAGTCATTACTTAACTTAGGCTTTATTCAAAGTCAATTCGACAAGTGTCTTTATAAACGTAAACAAAACGATGTAACTACTTATGTACTTGTGTATGTCGATGATTTGTTAATAGCGGGGAATGATCAACAAATAAATGAAATTGTAAACAAACTAAAACAAGAATACCCGTTAACAGACTTGGGAGAAGCAAAACAATATCTTGGGATAAATATTAATCGTCCTAATGAAAATACAATGACTCTTGATCAAACACACAAAATACAAGAACTTATAGTCAAATACGGTTTAGAAAATTCAAAACCTACAGACACTCCTATGGACACAGGTTACATAAAATTAAATGACGAGGAAAACCTTTTACCAGAAAATACACAATATAGACAGGCTGTAGGCGCATTGTTATATATTTCAACCGTGTCACGTCCGGATATTAGCGCCGCGGTAAATATTTTGAGTAGAAGAAATGAGCGCCCAAGAGCAAAAGATTGGGAAGCGGTAAAAAGATTAATCAGATATTTAAAAAGTACAATTAATCTTAAATTGACATATAATAATATTGAAGAGCCTGTCTTGAGGGTATATGCAGATTCCGACTGGGCAAACGATCCCAGTGATCGTAAGTCTACAACAGGAAATTTGTTCTGCATAGGAGCAAATGCTGTATACTGGACAAGCAAAAAACAAAAATCTGTATCAATGTCATCAGCGGAAGCGGAATATATTTCTGCAGCAAGTGCCGCGCAAGAAGTAAAATGGCTTATAAACCTTTTTGAAGAAATTTATATGCAACAAAATTGTCCTATTACACTCTATGAAGACAATCTTTCTTGCATCAAATTGGCCGAAAATGATAAATTTCGACAGAAAACTAAACACATCGAGTTAAGATACCATCTGATTCGAGACCTTGTTGAGCAGGGCACAATAAAGATTGAGTATGTAAGCACGGAAAATATGATCGCCGATGTGCTCACGAAGCCTCTGCCGAGACATTCTTTTCGAAAATTGCGAATTTCCTTGTTGAACTGTGATTAAATGTCATCGAGTTTACGCAGGGGTGTTGGTGAGAAATAAACTCAAAATGACATTCTTTCAATAATTACAAAAAACTATCTTTTTTCATATTATTCTAAAAACATTTCATTTGACTCTTTTATTTCTTCATGCATATATACATCTACATTGGGGCGACGCTATGACACATTTTGTTCTGATTGGCCGTCTGTGTTTCGATGTACATGTAATGATGTATTTTTCGTTTTTTTTTCTCCTTCTTCGATGTTCAGTTTTTTATAATAAAAGATGTGATTAAAAGGATAATACGTGGGTTCATTTTTATTCCCACAAAATAATGCAACATAAAATAATATATAATTTCCTAATACACAAACCAAGCTAAATGAGGCTGGTTTAATTAAATTGAAACATCATTATTTATATATTTGAAATTATCTTTTGAATAGCTTAGCAGAAAAGATATTTATAAAAGAAAATAGAAATTGGTTCTTCTTTTCATACATGGAATAAATTCATCTGTTTTTGCAAGCCTCATGGGATACTCATATACAAGGTGAGTGCATTTTACTTACCTTATAAATCTTGAATTTAAATATTTGATAAAAGTTTCTTCTGTGAATTCTATCAATTTCCAGCAATACTCGTGTGTTTTCTTTGCTACCTCAAGTGCTCTAGCATAACTAAACTTGATAAACTCCGTTGACTCAAATTTTGAGAAATAAATAAATAAATATAATATGCATTTTATGTTATATTGTTATCTTTTCATGACGCAACGTTCTTTTGCACCAACCCAACACTACTTCTATGCTCAACCTGACAGTTTCCCCTAGATCATCGCCATCTAACGCTAGATCCAACTGGTGACTTTAACTCTTCAAACCAAACACTCCATGGGCAACTACACACGATTTCGAGCCCTTGTAACATAAAGAGATTGCGTGAGGCCGCACACCTTAAAATATATATACATATATATAAGCTCATTTTATATCATTATCATTGAGATTTTATGGTATGGATATAGATATGGATATGGATTTTTTTTTTTTTTTATGCTTTTGCTGCAATAAAAGAGAACTTTTTTATTTTAACTGATTCATTTTGGTTTGAAAAATAATAGAAACATATTTTTGTTAAGAATAAGCATTTTTCTTACCATAAATTCAATTTTTTTTTTTTTTTTTTTTAACTTTCTTTTGAATTTTTATTTTTATTTCTGCACATTCTTTTGAAATTTTATTCTTATCGCTGCACATTATTTTTAAAAACGCACAAAACTTAAATACTGAATGTCATAATTTCTAAGTTACAATATATCCTTAGATTTTTAGAAAGATTTTAAATTTTTGCCATTTTATTAAAGAATTTCCCAAGACAATCGTTTTTCTCTCCCACGTAGAAAAAAAAATCGCAGATAGATTTTGAAAAATCTCGTATTCATTAGTGAATTGAACTTTCAGAATCGTCGAGGCCTGTTATTTTCTAATCAGTTTTTTAACAACCATTTAGTATCTTTTGAAAAACCAGAAAAGCTGGAATAAAAAGAACTATATATATAAAAGTATAGTTTTTCTCGGACGTCACAATTGTTAATTCGAAAGTTTCGGAAAAAAAAGAAAGAAAGAAAGAAAGAAATATCACAGTCTCTGGAATTCAAAAGAGAAGAAGAAGCAATTGTTTTTCCCAGCGGAGCTTGCCTTTTTGCAGTGTCATTTTCTACTCTTATCAAAGTAATATATTCATGAGCAAAATCTTAAAGAAAATCTGAACATTTTTTTTTAGGCGACGTCTATGAGTGAATTGGTAATGCAACTTCGCAAATAATTACCTCTGGGAATGGCTTCGTAGCATTTTGCAATTTTTTAGCAAGGAGAAATTTGCAAGCGGCCTGTACCCCAAAGGTAAAATAGTTAAAATCTTATTTTTAAATGAATATATAAAACTTCAAATAATCTAAGACAAGCCAGAGATTGAACTGAAGGGAGAAGGGAAGACAAAAATAATAAAAGCGCTTTTATCTGAGATTTTTCAATTTTTTTTTCTTTATTGCACTAGTGTATTAAGCTTTAATTCGCGTCTCTAGGCGCTGGGGTATGAATATTAAGAAAAGCCGCAAATAAAAAGAGAAAACAGTTCGAAAAAGCCAGGAATGCCTAACCATTAAACCAGCTAAATATTTTTAGGTCTCTGAAGAATTAATTCCAGTGGTGAATCTCCATCATATGTTTTTTAAGCGGCTTACATTCCGAATT
Organism: Salticus scenicus; assembly: GCA_963930645.1. Classification (NCBI taxonomy): domain Eukaryota; kingdom Metazoa; phylum Arthropoda; class Arachnida; order Araneae; family Salticidae; genus Salticus; species Salticus scenicus. The sequence continues at coordinate 405,652,008 of OZ005648.1, read as the reverse complement.
ATCTATATGATTCTTTTTCCATTTTTAACTCCCATCTAAACGAGAGATGGCAAACGGTTTTTGTTTTAGTTTTTCAAATTTTCGCAATTAGTTCGGTTTCATTTTCCCGTGGTGGTAGTCTTGAAATTTATATATTTAAAGGAAATGAATACGCCTGTCTTTATTCAATATATATATATATATATATATATATATATATATACTTTTTTTTTCAATCTTATATTTCCTTTGATTTTTACATGGAAAAAATAATTTAATATAAAACTGCGATAATTCCAGCAAAAATCTCAGAAAAGGTTTTTATTCTTAATTATTTGTTGAAAAAGATTGCTTAAAATGTAATGTTAAGAAGATTATTTTTGTAAGAAAGAGTAATATTTCAGACACTTAAAGTTCATTTTCACTTAGTTTAAGTGAAATTTAACAGTGGATTGATGTATATTTCATTTTAAAATAGCTTTCTTTCTTTCTTTCTTTCTTTTTTTTTTTTAATTACTATTCGAAGTGTTGTCGCATAATTTACAACAGCTTTTTTGCATTTGAAAACGGATGATATCCAGTAAAAGTAAATTTGTGAAATGAAAATCTTTCCTATACATTCATTTCTTCAAAGAGAAATAAAAAAATTAAAAATACTTTTTTTAAGCTAGCTGTTCGTGATACGGCTTATCCTTTTCTAAGAAGAAATCGGAATATGTATATATTATTGATATATATTAATGGATTAAATAAATAAATAAATATCACATGGAATAATGACCAGAAAAACTTTATAAACTTGTATGTTGTGGCTATCACAAAAATTTTTGTTTGCCATTCTATATAAAAGCGCGACTTATAATTAGACATACACAAAAGATTAAAACAGCTTCTCAGAATAAAGGTTTATACATATGGAGCTTGTTACGATTTTAATCAACAGATGCTGAGATGCTGCCATATGAAAAGTCACAGAAGGTGAGTAATAAGCAGCGCTATCTAGCGGTCTACATACTCCCAAACTAAATCAAAATTCGTTTTCATAATGGTTATCTGTAGAGTTGCACCGAATATTCGGTTACTGTTCGGTATTCAGCCTTTTCGGCAGATAACACCGAATATTTGGTTCGGCCGAATATTAGGATGTTCGGCAACCGAATAGTGCAGTTAAATTTAAAATGAAATTAAAATATCGAAATTGGTAAAAATATATTTATCATATAAAATTAAATTAATATACTTTCTTTTTTCTTTTTTCTATTCATCAATGCTATGATGTCAAAGAATATTAAGTAAAAAATATCAAACTAATAACATTTCGGTTGTCGCCTAACGAACTTTCTATCTTAATTCCTAACTTAAATTAAAACAGAATGTATTAAAATGTAATATACTTCAAAATAATCACTTATTTTAGTTTAATGATGGAGAAATTGTAACAGCATATAAAACTACATTTACCTGCAAACAGTCAATATAAAATAAAAATCAATTGAAATAATAATAGTAATCAAAGATAGAAGATAGCTTATCAAAAACTAGTCATTGTATTTAAATTTGGCATATTATGATGTAGAAGAAAAAGTTTTTCTGGCTGTACAGTCAGTAATAAAAGTGTCCGAACACTAGCAAAAATTCCTATGTAAAAAAAGTACACTTCATACGGTTTTGTTAAATAAATCCTTATCGAATCACGTTCTTACACTGACTAAGAACAGGATTTGACAAGGATTTATTTAACAAAATCGTATGAAGTGTACTTTTTTTACATAGGAATTTTTGCTAGTGTTCGGACACTTTTGTTACCGACTGTATGTGTGTCAGAGGTAGTTTATTGTTGTACTTATTAAATATTTTGTTTAATTTTATATTTTCACTTTCTGGAGCATACAATACATTTTTGGTAATTACTATATATATTAATTCAAGTTTTCTTCCTGGTATTTGATCACTATAATGATATACAAAAGTTTTCTTCCTGGTGTTTGATCACTATAATGATATACATAAATATTATATAATATACCTACATGTAAAATGAAATTTATTTTTGAAAATTCAAAAATAAAAAATTAGGGAAAATTATGAAAAATATAAAATTATAAAATTAGGGGAAAATTCAAAAATATGAAATTTTACAGGGGAAAATAAAGCAATGATTTAAAAATTATTTTATTTTATTTCTAATTTTACTATAAAATTTATCTTTTAATGCTAAATGCTCGAATTTTATGTTGATACTTTTTAATGCGCATATTATTCTTTTTACATGCAATAAATATAAAAATAATTAAGCTGTCCTGGGCATAAAAATTTATTTTACACTGAAATTTTAAGTAATCGGCCGAATACCGAATATTCGGCCAAAATTTTGACCGAATATTTGGTATTCGGTATTCGGCGAAAATCACTATTCGGTGCAACTCTAGTATCTCAGATACCAAGTTTGGTGCATTTTTATGCCACAGAAGTTGAGATTTATAGTCTTTTTATTCACGGGATAAAGTCCAACACAGCAGCGCTCTCTTTTAACCCATTTGCGCCCGAATTGTATCAACGTAGTGTTTTTTAATGGCTCTCTCATATACCAAGTTTTGTGCAATTATAGGCAATATAATATGAGATATAGCCTTTCCATTCACGAGAAAAATTGTAGCATGGTAGCCATCTATCGGCCGATATGCTCCAAATTTTAATCTATGTAGTGTTTAATAATTGCCCTCTAACATACCAAATTTCGTGCAATTATATACAAAAGAAGCTAAAATATAAGCTTCACGGAAAAAAATTGCAAAATAGCAGCGCCACCTATGAGCCGATATGCATTTAAATTGAATCAGCATATTATTTTTAAATGTCCACTTCACAGATTAAGTTTTGTTCAGTTATACCAATAGAACCTGATATATAACTTCCCTTAAATGGGAAAAATCGCAGTACAGCAGTGGCACCTGTTGAGTAATTTGCACTAAAAGTTGCACTAATTTATGTCATGGTGAAACTATGTAAATTTAAATTTAATTCTGTGCTGTAGTTCCTAAATAAAGTAGGAACAAAATTTTTATCACAGACACACAGACAAAAAGAAATTTCTAAAAATGGTCAAATCGTGTTCTGCAACTCTCAAAACGTGTAAATCCATCAAAAACCTGAAGTCGAAAACTTTTACGATCCAATATTTTCTTTTAGTGAATATAGAAGAAAGACACACACTTGCCATGTATACTTGTCAGTTTATGTTTTCCGCAATGCTTATTTACTAAAGTAAGTTTATTTACTAAAGTATCATTAAGTATTTATTTATTTATTAAGTATTAAGTATTTATTAAGTATTAAGTATTAAGTATCATTAAGTATTTATATAAAGTTTTTATTTACTAAAGTATCATTAAGTTTATTTACTAAAGTAAATTTGTTGAATATTTTGAAGTAAGAATAAATGCGGTAATTAATATAAAAAAGTTTTAATAGTGTAATATTAAAACATATTTATTATTATTATACTTTTTTTGTTTGTTTGTTTATTTTTTAAATTGTTAGTTATGTGAGAAAAGAGTGAGAATGATGTAAGAATGAATGTAAGAATGAGTTATTATGAGAAAATTTTATAATGTTAATAAAAAAATCTTATAATGTTATAAAAATTTATCATGTTATTTGCTTAATTATAAATATTTTTTTCTACATATATGTCAATTTTTAATCGATTCCTCCCAACCCCTTCCAAAGTCGGTTCTAACTGTTTCGACTCTTTTATAGTATCATTCATAAATTTCGCTAAGATATATATTTACAGAGAAAACTAAAATAATTTTTGCACACACACACACACACACAAAAGGGGGAGTTTCCAAGCTGCTTAAAAAAAGATTAACATTTAGTTGTTTTCTTTTCTTTTTCTTTTTTTCCTTCCTCTAGTTAGGCGAAGGCGATCATCTAGGTCACTTAATTTAAATGCCAGCTCTGATTTTTCCATTGAAAATAAGTGAACAATTAAGTAGATTTACTTGCGAAAATAATGCTACATTCAAAGTTTTTTCTTTGGCGGCTGATATCGCATTTTTTATTTTCTTCTATATACATAGGAGGAAAGTATTAGATTCATGAAAATTTTCGATCGCCGGTTTTCGGTGTTTACACGTTTTGAGACGTCTCGAACATGATTTGTTCATTTCAAGTAAATGTCTTCCTCTCTCTCTCTCTCTGTGCGTGTGTGTTACTTACTAAAACTGTGTTTAAGCTGTACGGCACGAACCTAAGGATAGAATCCAATATAAGTTTATATTTGGTTGGACCTTGACTTAAGTTGGTGCAGATTAACTTTTGATGCATATCGCTCAACAGGTGGTGATGTGATCCCATTTATTCTGGACTTATAATATGGGAGCATAGGACAACATTTTTAACGGGGTTTTCGGAGAAAACCATGGAAAACTCACAACATTTAGGCCAATGAGCGGGATCTGGGTTCGATACCTCACCTCCCGTTAATCAGCTTGGAGAAAAGAACCTCTGGGTCCTTAATATGACCTCCAGTTTTAGGTTACTGTTCATCACGGAAATCTGCGTGCAGACAGACAGACGCATCGCATTTAAAATTAATGCTTGATTCTGTTGGGAAGTCTTAGAAATAACATTACTAGCACACATCAACTACATAATTAAATTTGTTTATTATATAATTAATATTTTAAGGCTTACCAATATATTTATATCTTTATTTTGTCATTTCATTTGCATGCCATGTCAATAGTACCTTTAATTTAAAATGGTTGTGTGTACACGTGTATTTTAATTAAAATTACTTAAAAAATATATAAATGCATCGTTGCAAAACTTGCATTCAAAATTTGAAAAAAATATGAAAAAATGTACTGAGCTAGACCTCAATGTAACTAAATTCCACTGTGAAACAAATTCTGGATTTCTTTCGATACAATTATTTTAAAAGTATTGTTTGTCCTTTGCAAATAAATTGTTAATCAACAGTAGCGAAAGTATTAATTAATTCTGTTGAAAGGAAAGTCCATGAATAAAACAGCTTTCAGTTTCAAGCCTCTGGAGGGAAAACAATTTTAATTTTCTGAAATTATTCTTGTACATATTAGAAACCCCATGATGAATCCAAACAAAAAATGAAATCTTATTTCAAATCTTAATCTCACGTGTTTCACGTTTCTTTCATAAAGTGATAAAAGATAAAAATTAATAAATGCAAAAATGGCATTACAGTCATGCGAATAGGATTCTCAGGTGGTCTCTCTGTAATTTATATACAGCCGAGCTTCAATGATAAAGTGTTGGGAAACAATGCATTTCTTTTATACATAGGGTTTGAAAACATAAATTGTTTATAAAATATATATTTATATATATAAGATTGTTCAATAACAATTTGCTTTACCTCTAACATCCTGTAAGCTCAAGATTTTATATTTAAGTGAGAAATTGTGAGAAATTATTCATTGTGAGAATTAATGCAATTCATTTTCAACTGCTTCCCAGTTATTTTCAGCTCCAATTTTTCTAAGAAGATAATCAAACTTGTCAACTTTCCGCATTTTTGAATACTAGTAAATTTTTATAGAAATATCCACTTTGCATTTTAGCGAAAATTCTGTGATTAAGTAAGTAGTAGAAAACTTTATAAGAATAATGATATGAATTAATCCAGAGGGTTGGCAGCTCTGGATAATCTTTCGCTATTTCGCCTTTCATGTGCTTTTCGCAATCTCCAATTGCGCTGTTTTGTCTCGAGTATGGGTTGCACAGACCTCCAGAATATGTTGCTCAGCGTGTGTTGCACATCAAGCCCCAATATTGTCTTGATCCAGTAATACGCCAAAAGACTTATAGAATCCAAATATTGAATGCGCACGTTAAAGTCAAACTGAACGTGCAATATACACACGAGTATTTTATGACTCTTTCCGACCAAAGGGGCTTGGGATGCAATACAGCTGAGGATCTGTGCAACACATGTTGAAATACTGTACAATATATGATGAGCTGAGAAAGCGCAGGTGCAGGGTGTAGCGGGCAAAAGACCAGAAAGGGAAAATTATCTTATGGAATAAGAGAAGCTTGCGAGACAGTCGAAAATGCAATACTCCAATTTCACAATATTGAATATGTAAATACTTAAATATAAAATTCTGATACTATAAAACGTTTTATATATATATTTTTTTAATTTAAATTCTTTTAAGCTGTTTTTAAATCTAATAATGCCCTAATTTAACGAGAAAAACACTAAAGAGTAGAAGGTCCATTAGTAACACTGCTCTGAAAAAAAAAAAAAATATTTTCGAGGTCTGATACCATTCTTGCTGATTCTTATGTAAAAAGACCTCCTGAATCCGAATATGACTCCCGTTTCGACCAGTCACCCACCGTTTTCTAGAAACACCATCCCCTCCGTCAATTTATTTCCCTTTTCGATAATTTTATGACCATGAATTTGGTTTGAAAAATGAAAAATAATTAATTTAACACCTAAAAACAAAAAAAAAAAACATATAAAGTTTAAAAAGTAACATTAATAACAGATTAAAAAAATACAAGATATGTAATGCCTAATTTCAGTGGCAAATCGCCCCCCCCCCCCCCCAAAAAAAAAAAAAAAAAAAAAAAAATACAACTCTTGTCGCAAATGTGCATGTTTTAGAATTTTCCAACTCTGTAGCCCCTCAGAAGATATTTAATGGTTAAAATACCCCCCCCCCTCCTACAAATCAAATTTATAGCAATAAAATCACCAAAAAGTTATAAAAATAGGGGCCATTCCTAAAAAACGGTGGGTGGTAGGGCAAAATAGGCGTCATATTCGGATTCAGGAGGTCACTTTACATAAGAATATAGGTGCCAGAGGCAATTTTCATGCCGAGTAGTGTAATTTAACTAGCTATAATTTGAACCTAAATTGAAAAATCAAACAATTCTCATTATTCATCTAAAAGCAGCATTAAATATGAAATAAATTTTCAATAATTTGTTTCATATATATATATATATATATATAAATAACAACACTTTTGTTGTTTTTACACATTTTACTGCATTTCGACTCATATTTCCTTTGTTTGATTTTCAAATGACAAGTTCAGTGTGTCCATGAGAGTTACCATTAGCTGTAGTAACATGTATCGGAAAACTGGTGGTCAATTGTAACTAATAAAAACTTTGTATGAAAACAGCCACTATCGGAAAGTCATTCAATAATTGCTTCAGTTCGAAATAATTAAGCATGACTCTTCATCAGGCCATAAGAAGAAGGTTTGATAAATAATCAGTACAAAACTTTGAATAAACACCATAAAATGCAAGAAACACGAAACAATTATTTCCGGTCGAAAGAAAACACAAGTCAAGCGAACAAAGTAGGCACGGGTGCTGCAGTCAAGGCCACAACGCACTTAATTGACGTCGATAAACTCTCGTGCTTATGGTTTTCGACCCAAAATAGTGTTTTCTTACAAAGGATTTTTTTCTTTTTAACCATTGATACTATTAAAAATCAACTCTATCTTCCTATTCACTTTCTTGTAAATGCATAATCAATTCAGTCCTACTAGTGGCTGAGAAATTTTGCTTTCGAAGCTGGAAGATGGGTGGTTGCCGTATTCGAGCCCAGGTCGTGCTCTTCCACCTAGCCACTCGGAGTTTTTTTTTTTTTTTGTGTGTGTGTGTGTGTGTGTGTCTGTGTGTGGTTTTCTCCAAAAGTCACGTGTATATGGACTAAAACCCCTTAGGAATACCCCCATACACACGCACACGGAAGGCGTTCTATCCAGATCGAGGACCCTTGAGTATTCAAATGGCCTTAACATCCAGAACACAACACAACAACACGCATAATAAATTGCACTGATTTAGCGTGCACATAAGATTCATAACTATTGTTACACTTAAAAGACTCCAGTTGAGAGAAATTCCGCCTTCTTATTTTAACTACAACATAACAGATATTTTTGCAATCTGAAAAGATATTTGTTTCATATCTCCAGTCTTCTTCGGTTTACATTATCATAGAAAACACATATGCTTTTCAACTTCGCTTGAAGTTACATCGCTTACCGTTAGTACTTTACGCGCATAAAGAATAAAAGGCATCAACAAACATTGATCCAGCGTTATCAGGCGACGCTCCCTTACCGTTATTTTTGGAAATCCAATCAAAACTTTATATGTTTTAATTCCATTACACCCAAAAGCAAACAGATTCAATTATCAATTGCAAGACTCAACAAAATTACGGAGCTGCTGCACCACTATGCATATTTAATTTTGCTGCATTATCCTAAAAGAAGACCAGGAAAAATATCAATGCCCTTAGGGAATTTTCGCCTGTCTTAGCGCATGCAAAAGTGCCTTTTTCGAGCCATGTGTACCCCTGGGGGAATTCCTGAATAATTTATTTCTGCGCCGTTTTAATTTCTTGACGAGTCTGCCTTTCCCCTACGTTCCCTCGAGAATTCGAAGCGAGTCAGTTTAATTTTCCCTGGCAAATTCCCTAGATGATTGCTCACCTTGCTATTCGCTAGTCCTTGTAATTCAGGTAAAAAAGGGGGAGGGAATATTATCGCTATTTTTCCAAGTTTCTAGTTTTTTTTTTTTTTTTTTTTTTTTTTAATTTGCTGGAAAAAAAAATCTAAAATAATAATGATGTTTAGGTAGAAAAAAAATTAATAAAAGTGAATAAACGAAAGTAGAGGCAAAGAACATATGTATTTTTTTGTTCTCTTTTACGTGATTTCTATTCCCATAACCGTCCACAAAGGGAAAGAAGCGTAAAAATTAGGGAAAAACTAATTTATTTCTAAAACTTATTTCATGCATACTGCTTTTTAATGCTTTATTCTTCATTTAAGAGAATTTCTGTCTTTTCCCCATGAAGCTTCGTTTTTTTTTTTTTTTTTTTTTTTTTGCTCAATTAAAATTAGACAACTATTTTTTTTTTCTTTTGGAGTCATTCTGAAAATTATAATTTTTAGCTACATTAATATTGAAGAAAAGAGAAACAATGGTATAAATTTCAGACTGAACAATGACTACAATAGGATAAAATAGTAGCGATTTTAACTATTAAAACAGTTTTTTTTAATGTTTCAGTAAATATTTATTTTCTGAATCTATTTCTTTCATTTTTTTTTTTTTTTTTTTATAAAAAGCTAACAATGTACATAAAGTGTTAAGTGACCCACAAATCTGTAGTTAATTTCAAAAACTCGTAAAAACTAAAGGAATTGATATATTTTAATGTGATTTTCCAGAAGATTGTTCTCGTGAAAGGGAGTTTTTTTCTTTCTGTCTTCTTTTTCTTCTTAACATTACAAAATTTAAAATATTTAATATACAAAATATATTCAAATAAAATTTAAATGGAAAGCAAAGACAAAGAGCAATATTTAAATGGGGTAGAGTAGTATATAAACTATTTCCTTCAAAATCAAATGTATAATCTGTTTTAAATCACACAGTTGCTAGCATAGAAAATTTTCCCCGAAAGTGAAAGGAAATTTTAAGTAAAAATTAAAATTGAAAAATACTTAATTGCCTGTTCATAATAATAATAATCAGCAAGGCATAACTAAAACCATATGTCATATTTCCTTCATTCTAGTCCAGCATATATATGAAACCGTTTCGAGCTTATATGGTTCTGGAATCTGGAAACTAGGATGTATAAAAACTTTGAGAGAGACGTTTAGCAGTATACACAGTTCAGATTAAGATATTTAAAACATCTCAAATCCCTAAATTTTATAAGAAGTTTCGTAAAATGATCTTAGGTAGTTAAAAAATAATACATGCATTAAAAAATATATATTCTTTATATATATATATATACCTACGGTCAAACCTTACTAAAGGGTAACCTAGAAAAATATATAATAACTTATATATCGAAAGTGAATTTAAGCAAAGCAACATGTTTACTTTAAAATTTAATGACGAATATGAACTATGGCAATATATATTAACTGAACATATATGGCAATAGTTTTGTACTGAGATCTGGGTATATTCATAATTAAACGTAAAAAGTGGAAAAAGTAAGTTTTGCCTGGGACAACGGAAGAATTTGATAAGGCCTTGATTAAAGGTCATTTCATTAGTAGGCTGATACCTTTAGAAATCAATCTAAAAATGAAATGACCTTTAATCGAGGGGCCGATTTCTTTAGATCGACCCCTTGATTAAATCTTTAGATCAATGGGTCGATTTCTTTAGAAATCAACCTATTGCAATCACTTCGCTTATACATATATATATACTCTATAACAAAAAAATCGACGCACCAAGAAGGAGCTATCCGAATGGGACGAAAATTGGTAGATGTGATGTACGTGTGGAGAAAAACAAATGACTACAGTTTCAGAAAATTTGGATGATTTAATCAAGAGAAAAGGCCTCACAAAGGAAACAAGTCAATAACGCGTTTGTCCACTTCTGACCCTTATGTAAGCAGTTACTGGAAAAGAGTAATGAAAAATCCCTGAAAAATCACTATTTAAAAGCGAAAAGCTTCGGATAAAATTTTTAACATTTTTTAAATGAAATTTAGTTTTACGTGTTTTTAAAGTGTTTTCAATATAATATGATTTATATAATTAATTGATAAAGTTGGCAGATGTGCTCCTACAAGATATCGTGCAAAATTCTGTTCAATTGCTGCATTAAATTAGCAAAATCCCGAGGTGGTTGTAGGACCCTTTTCATGAAGCTCTAAACGTCCTCAGTGGGAGAGAGATCTGGCGACTTTGCTGGCTAAAAGAAGGTTGGACAAGCAAGAAAACAAGCAGTTGAAACTATCTCTGTGCACGAGTGGGCATTATCATGCTGAAATATACGATCAGGATTGCGTGATATGAAGGGAAAAACAACGGGATGTAAAATGTCGTCGACGCACCGCTGTGTTGTAAAGATGCCACGGATGACAACCAAAGGTGTCCTGCTATAAAATAAAATGACACCTCAAACCATCCCTACTGGTTGTCGGGCCGTATGGCTGGCGACAGTCTAGTTGGAATCCCTTCTTTTTCCGGGTCGTCTCCAGACGCACGTTCGCTAGTCATCGAGGCTGAAATCGGAATGAGACTCATTACTGAAGACTATTCTACTCCATTCAGTGACATTCCAGTTCGACAAATCCCGATATCACTGCAAACGTTTTTGTCGGTATACAAAGTTTAATAGTATTCCGCACAAGGGGCTCCGTGTACTCAACCCCATTTCTCTGAGCCCCCTATTAATGGTCTTTGAAGTTACCGAAGTACCATCTGCACGTAGGATCGATGATAATGATAAATTTGGGGCTTTGAGTACCGCACTCACGAATGATCGGTTCTCACGTTTTGTCCTCTCTCTAGGCCGACCGCTTCCTCCCTGACGCTGTGTTCGGCCGTGGTTCACGCATTCCTGCTAATATCCCCTAATAGTAGCATCTCTCCTATACAGTTGTCAAATAATTCGCAGATTAGACCGACCGGTTTCTTTGAGCCCAACTACACACCTTTCTCAAATGCTGACATCTGCGCATATTATTTGCGCACCTGCATGTAACACATTGTTATTGAACAGGGGACAGTCCCCACTCATCGCTCTTGGAGCGATGTTGAGTGCTTCAGTGTCTTGGGCAACAAGTGTCCGAGACAGAGGGAATTCAACAAGCGTTTACAAAATTGCCAGGTATTGAGCCTCAACCGGCAGAGGGCGATAATTTATTTATAGCAGGTGTGCCGGAATTAAACCCCACGCGACAGAGGGCACAAGGAGGAATAAATAGCTTTGTTAAGACATTGCAATGAGAAGTTTAGTCTATGATTTCATTAGCTGAGTCCATAATTAAGTATTTCAGTTCATTCGTTTTGTTTTAGCCTTTGAGTTGGTTTAGGAGCATTGATAAAAGTCTTTTTGACATTTGCATGTTGTTGCCGGGCTTTCGCCCCACACGACAGGGGGCAACAGTGGTTAATTTGGTAAGGTTGCTGTACAAGTTTGGAGTAGTGCTGCAAAACTGAGTGGCTTGAGATGATCACTGTTGTTAGTTACTGTCTATCTGAGTAGACGGAATAAAATTCTTAAAGAATTTGTGACCTGGAATAAAAATTTCTCCGTTTTAATATATTGCCAATTGCGCAGTTAAGATGCGCTGCAGCATCACATGCGCATTCGATGGCAGCCAAACTTTAAAATTTTGCATTTTCCATCGAAACCTGTGTGCATGTCGATTTGTGTCCAATTTGCATTACTCCTTATTGGTGCTTCGTTTTTTTTTTTTTTTTTTTTTTTTTTTTTTTTTCTATAGAGTGTATATATATAAATTGGATAATTTAATACCATTATAATACTCAGCAATCAAAAGATAAATGAAAATACCTACATTACAAAATTAAAAGTGATTGTAGCTCATTTTAAATGTTTTCACAGGTTTTTTATAATTTAATTACAATGCCAATTATTAGTTTAATCATTTTAAATAACTTACGCAGAAGACAGAAGTGAACTTCTATAACCATAACAATAAGCCTATCGATGAGAGATATGTTAGCATATTTCATTAATGTTATCATATTTAAACCATCAACGTTATGAAAAAGGTAATCGGAAATGAGAAAAGGATTAAAAAATATCAAAGATATCAAATCAAAAAAAGGTATATATAATGGAAATTTTGTCATCACGATAACTCCCGAAATAATACTTGTTTCGACAACGAACTTATCTTATAAGTATCTTGGATGAGTTCGTTAACCAAGTTGCTCCGCCGTTTTGTTTTTAAGTAGCGGTCACTTGAAATTTTCAAATCCATTTTATAAAAAGCGTATTTAGAACCGGATTTGTTTGAAATTTGATGTATACATAGACCATATAAGCGTCTCAACCAAGTTTATAAATGAACTTTATCCGCCATATTTAAAAAAGTGGCGGATATCTTAAATTAAGTGGAGCCACTTGGAATCAGGCTACCACTTGTAAATTTAACATCAGGATAACTTTTGAAATACTGAGTCAGTTCTAACCAAAATTCGATAATGAATTTATCATACAAATATCTTGGGTGGGCAGCTTGTTCCGACATTTTGTTTCCAAGTTGCGGCCACTTGAAGTCAGGCTTCCACTTGAAAATGTACCATCATGATAACTTTTGAAATGCTAAACTGATTCAAACCAAAATTAGACAGTGAACTTATCATACAATTGGGTGATTTCGCTGGGCAAGTTGCTCCGCCATTTTATTTTCAAGTGGTGCCACTTGAAAATTCGTCATTGTGATAACTTTTGTAATACTGAATCAATTCGAATCGAATTTGCGCAATGGACTTATCATTCAAAATTTAGGTAATTTCGCTTGGCATCTCACTCAGCCCTTTCGTTTCCAAGTGGTGTAAACTTGAAATCACAGTGACACTTGAAAATTTCTTATCACGATAACTTTTGAAATACTGAATTAACTCTCACCAAAGTTGCACAGCAAACTTATCATAGAAATATCTTACAAGGAAACATTCAAAAAGTGCCGTCTTCAAAAAATATCGAAAAAAATATATGCGATTCTACTCTTCCTAAAACACCAGAAAGTGAAAAAATTATTGGCTGAAATGAATTACAGCGATCACAAAAAAATATCAAAATTAAGCATTTTTGACGATTTAGCGCTATTAGGCGATAAGTTTGCTAGCACCGAGATTGCCATGTACGAACAGAACCGTGTTTTGCTTCTCCGCCAAGTACTCAAAATCAATCACCTAACAGTGTGAAATCAACAAATATGGTAAATTTTGATACTTTTTTTGTGGTCGCTGTAATTCATTTTAGTTAATAATTTTTTCACTTTCTGATGTTTTATGAAGAGTAGAATCACATATATTTTTTTCAATACCTTTTGAAGACGACACCTTTTGAATGTTTCCTTGTTAGATGATTTCGCTGGTCAAGTTGCACCACTTAAAATCAGGCTGTCACTTGAAAATTTCTAATCACAATAACTCTTAAAATACTGAATTATTTTGAAAGAAAAAAAAAACGGACAGTGAACTTATACAAATAATTGTCATTACAATAAGACCCCGCTTAACGCTGTTTCATTTAGCGCTGTTTCGGTTTAGCGCTCTTTTATTTCCCCTGTGGATTCCCCGAAATTGCTCGCAGCAGTACCGGGGATTCCCTGAAATTGTGCACCCGCTGTTTCGCATTACGCTTTACTTTGATGGAACGTATCCCCCCGCGTTAGTCTTAAGCGGGGTCTTACTCTACTTTGCTGGACTAGTTGCTCCGACATTTTATTTCCTTGTTGCGACAGCTTAAAGTCAGACTGCTACTTGAAAATTTGTCATAACAATAACTTTCGAAATAATGAACTAATTTGAACTAAAGTTGGACAGTGAATTTATGCTTCAAATATTTTGGATAAATTCTCTCGGTAACTTGCAAAGTCACGTTCTATCCAAGTGGCGCCCACTTGGAAATTTGTTATCACAGCAACTTTTGAAGTACTTAATCAATTCAAACCAAAGTTGGACAATGGACTTATCATTCAAATATCTTAAATGATGTCGGTGGGCAAGTTGCGACCACTTGAACGCTGCCACTTAAAAATTTATTATCACGATAACTTTTAAAATACTGATTTTATTCGAACCAAAGTTGGACAGTGGTCTTATCTTACAAATATTTTGGATTAACTGATTGAGCAACTTGCTCCACCATTTTGTTTTCAAGCGGCGGCTACTTAATTTGTCATCATGATAACTTTTCAACTACTGAATTAATTCGTACTAAATATGTAGAAAAGACTTATCTCAGAAATGCATTTGATATGTTTGTTTGCCAACTTGGTCCGCCATCTATTTTCGAAGTGCCGGCTATTTGAAAATTTCAATTTCACATAAAAAAGATATTTATGAACGGATTTTTTTAAAACTACATCACTATTTTCACCAAGTCCAATTCTGTCGAATGAACAAGTTTTTTCAGAAGACCAGGTGATAGTCAACATGATGGTTCTCCTGCTCATTTAAAAAAAAAGCGTGAGAGATTACTTAAATCAAAACTGTCCTAATCGTTGGATCGGTAGAAGAGGAAATTTTTTGAACTGGCCACCCTGCTTTCCGGATCTTAGACCTAATATTTTTTTTCCTGTATTTTTTTTTCCTCTGTCAGCTACAAGGCGCCATTAAACTCTATTGAAGAACTCAAACAGCGAATTTCTGAAGGCTGTAAAAAAATCTCCCCAGCCACGTTTCAGTCTGTGAGACACGAATTTCTATAGTCGGTAACAAAAGTCTCCGAACACTAGCAAAAATTCCTATATACAAAAATTACATTTAATACAGTTTTGTTAAATAAATCCTTGTCGAATCCTGCTTTTAGACGAACTGAGAACAGGATTCGACAAGGATTTATTTAACAAAACTGTATTAAGTGTACTTTTTTTACATAGGAATTTTTGCTAGTGTTCAGAGACTTTTGTTACCGACTGTACAACACGACTTTATTACTGCCAAGAGCTGTTAGGTTGTCACTTTGAGCATCTTTTAAATTAATCTTCTGTTAATAAAGTTTTTTGAAATATCTGTATTAGAAGTATTTTAATTTGTTTTGCACTTTTCTTAATAACCATTGCAAAACAGAACAATTGAAAGTGGCTTTAAAATCTTTCTGGTGTTTTTTTTTTTTTTTTTTTTTTTTTTCCGAATTTTATAATGAAATTTTATACACATGTATCTCCTTTAAAAATCATCGTAGGTCGAAACTATTATATCAAATTCATTGTTTTGAAGAGACGTTTCCAGGGATGTATCACAAGACATACCTTCCTATTTGAAATTTTATAGTTGCCCTTCCTAGCTGTCCCGCTAGCCCTCCTGGGCCCCATATTTTTACAACAAAAGAGGTCCCTCTCGAATTCATTGAACATGTGTTTCGTCATTTCTCATAATTCCGACTCATTTTCGAGTTAAGAGGGGGTGTAGGAATTTTGGAACACCCCGTATATATATATATATATATATATATATATATATATATATATATATTTCGACTGTTTCCGAGGACCTTTGGCGATTTATTAAAGAGACCGTAAACTTAAGATATGACCCGAAAATATTTATTTTTTTCTGATGAAATAGTAAAGCTAGGAGTGGTGGGAGCGGCGCCCACTTAAGGCTTGATCGAGAATTTTTTAGAACACAGATTGTCGACGAAATCATGTTCGTAATTAATAGGAAAAAAATGAAACATCTAATTTTCCATAGTTGATCCCAAATACCTGCACACGCGTTATCAAAACACAGAACGTGTTATCACGAAACAGATCGGGTGCTCTTGTTAAAAAAAAGGGTGTTAATGGCCGATTTTACGCTATGAAAACAAAACAAAGAACCTCAACCAGAAAATCGTGAAGCTAATTTTTATTCATTTTACCTTCTCTACAATTTTAAAAAAGCTGATTGTTACAAGTAACTTCTAATAATGATGCGTTAAACGTGACTTAATATCAATAGAAACTCATTTATACGAAGAGTGAAAAGAAAAAGGAGCAAAAATCGCGGTATTTGGTGTATTAGTTTTTCTACTGAACACGTCTGTTGAAACGTGTCAGGTTTAATGTATGGCGACATAAATAAAATATTAATTAAATTTGTTTTTGTTTGTTTGTTCGAAGAAGAATTGTTTTTAAGAAGAATTCTCCAATTGGCGTAGATAGTGATATATTTTCCAATATTCCAATGTTATAAAATATTGAAAATGTATAACCCGAATAAAAATGCAGTAAAGGCAATTTTTATTTATGTCTCTAGATTTATCTATCTATCTATCTATCTATATATATATTTATATTGTTGTTGTAGTTATTGTAGGGCTTAAGACTAATTGTTTGCACACAGGACATAGGTCTTAGTGGAATGGTTGCCATGGATTCCATAAGGCATATGTTTTTAAAGGCTCTTTGCCTTTTTAAAGGTCTATGTTTTTAAGAGGTTTATCCGTACTTCAGTTTTAGTATACTGGCACGTTCCAGTTTTGCAAGTTTTGGAGAAGACCATGGAAAACTTTGAACAACTAGGCCTATAATGGAGAGGTGCGAACGAGCCCGGTACCTCCCGTCCACGAGCGTAGAAAGTAAAATATCTTGTCTATTAATGCGGCCCTCAATATTTTTCTGAAGCGGTTTAAACGAACCGGTGACACCTTAATTAGTATGAAATGATATCCAAAACTGTTACTGCAGACAAAGCTAATGTAACTTAGTTACTGAAAATGAAGCATCTAAAGGCTTGTCTTACCCTCCAAGAATTTGTATTTCAATATAAACAGAATAATCGTGTTAAAAACTGCTTAAAAGTTTAAAATAATAATAATAATAATACAGTAACTTCATCTTTTAACTCGAAGAATCAATTTTTTTTTTTTAAGCCTTTTGTATAGGCAAAGGATAAGATAACTAATTATACGTTTAAATGATGGTAATAATAATAATAATGATTAAAAAAAAACTGGTATATAATAAGTATTTATAAGCATAAAAACTTTATCACACATCATTAATAAAGAGAAAAACTACCGGTTTCGAAAGGATGTGACCTTTCTTCTTCAGGTGCAAAAAACACGTGCTATTACCTTGAAGCCAAAGGCAAGACTGCTTTTGTAGTAGCACGTGCATTTTGCACCTGAAGAAGAAAGATCACATCCTTTCGAAACCGGTAGTGCTTTCCCTTTATTATTGATGTGTGTTAAAGTTTTTATGTTTAAATATGAGAAGATAACTATTACATTAAATTATATTAAGTTTTGGAAAAAAACCTTCCTAAACATCATTTAATTTAGCAACTGAGTACTATTGTTGACATATCTTTTTACGCAAACTCATAGGTTTTGTATTGGGCTTTTCTTATGCAAATTCAGTGTGGTATACCAAAAAGGATGACGCGATTTCTCTTGTCTGAAAAAAAAAAAAAAAAAAAAAAAAAAAAATAGTACTTTGGTCCTAAGTAAGAGGAGAAGAGTGGGGGAGAGGGAGGAGAGAAAGAGAAATGATGTAAATTTCTTTCTTCTCTTTCAAACAATACAAGCTAGTTTTTTCAAGCGATAACGTACCAACCAAGCCAATAAAAACATTATTTAAATTTTGTTACTTTCCATTGAAAATATTTACATATTTTATTTGTAAATCTTTTTTTAATAAAATTCATTATTAATCTATGTTAATTATTTTTTATTTATTTTTTAAGAAATAAACCACTCTAAAGCACTTCGTAATCTGATTTTTTATTTTATTTTTATTTTTATTTTTTTTTTCGCAAATGAAAATGAAAATTAGATTGAAATCGTCTATGAATTTCAGAACAGCCTTAAGAAGGTGTACCAAATATGAAATTCAAGTTGATTTGATTTGTTGGAACAAATGTAATATTCATGTACTATTTTGTTTATAGCAATATTATTTGTGTACAACCCCTTTCTTGACAGTAACATATTGTGTCTCGAGAGCAAAAAGCACTCGAACTTACGGAAGCTTTAAAGCGCATGTCAGTAAAGTGGCCATCAACGCGCTGAAGTCCGGTCACGCCGAAAACGTAGAGGGTCAGCTAGGGTCAGTAGCGAATAAGGGCGGTTAGAAAGATGGAAGAACAAGAGCTTGTTACCGGAGTTACGCATAAGGATTGTGTTCAATCAATTTACATTTTGCTTGTTTTTCCCGGTATTTGATTAATTGGATTTTCAACATACAAAATGATTTCTAAATGCATTTAAAGTATCTGTCTACGTCAGGAGTATACACACACACACTTAAAAAAAAAAAAAAAAAGTCAGATACGTGATGTAGATTTTCACATATTATAAAAAAAAATTTTCTCTCTCTTTAAAACATAGATAAATTCTCTAAATAAATAAAATTATAAATAAAATTATTTAATCTTGAACAACTACTTTAAAAATAAAACGATAGAACCATTTTTAACCTATAAATAATAGATTTGCAATATACTTTTTCTAATTTTTATATCTTCCCTTTCATATCTTTTTCAATGTCACTGAAACAAATGCTTTGATCAATTCCCAGTATTCACGTAGCAATCCTAACGTAATGAAAAATCTTTTCGCGTTGGAAAGGATATGTTTTGACTTATTTCTATCCTTTTGTTTTGTGAAACCAGAAAATAATAATTAATTCGACTTCTTTTAATCTTACATCGAAATATAACTCAAGTGCCCTCTTGTCGCCTAATTTACATCATGAGATAGATAAAATATTTGCTTAGCTGGTTATTTCCCAGGATCTAAAATCTTGGCGAAATCATGCCAACATTTACTAACAACAGTCAATAAATTACTGGTCGCCTTTAAAAAAAATACGTATGAATACTCGTAACGTGCCGCAACCATTCTCTATCTTAAACTTTGAACTTGGCGTGTGTAAAATTAAACGCCAAATGAAATGTCATTTTTTCGCTCCAGTTTTGGAACTCACTTACTTACTGACTTTCGATCATGCCGTTGCTCAAGAAAGATTAGGGCTTTGGGTCCGGCCTTGTGCTCGGTACTGTTTCCCCCCACTCCAGATTGTTATCGTCAAAAAACTCATTATTTTCTTTTAATAGACTATGGTCACGTCCTTTGGTAAATTTTAAATAAACTTGCAAGGGAACAAAATATGTCTCTGAGTTTGATTTCGATACTGGACCTAAGAATGGAAACTATTTTTTATTAATGTTTTTTATCTTTCAGCCACCGTCATCAACCAAAATATTCTGTTTGTGATAGCCTATTGAACTCCTTCACAAGATAAACATATTTTTAGTTGAAATGTGAATTAAAATAAAAATGAAATAAAGTTTATATGCAGTACTGAATCAACTTTAAACGAACTCAAAATTTGTCTCATGAAAACTTTTATGGTTTTGCCCACAATAACTACCCCCCCCCCCTCCCCCTACAAATAAGGTAAATTATTAATAACTTATAAATGATGCATAATTGTACTCTGTGCCTTTTTATGTTCATGAGTATGTGCGTGTGTGTGTAAATAAAATTAAAATCAATCTCCTACATATCTTAGGTTCCACCAGTGGCTGAGAAGTTCTGTTCTTGAAGCTGATAGATGGGAAGTTCCATGTTAGAACCCTTTTTGCGCTTATTCATCTAGTTTGGAATTTTCTTCTAAACTAGTCTTTATATGGGCTAGAATTCCTTATAAAGACCCCTCCCCCCCACACACACACCCACACCGAGTGTATTTCACACAGGCCTAGAACTCTCGTGTTGCCAATTGACCTTAACCTATATACATCGTCATGCTACCTACATATTCCGCTACACTATCTACACTTACTTGCTTTTTTTACAAATATAGAAAAGTGCTTCATAATCGTATGAGTGCTGCATAATTGTCTTTACTGCAATACAGATTTGTTTGATAGAAGTGTAAATACGCATTATTTATATTTAAATTAAAATCTGCATTTTCACTTTCCGTTTCAATCTTAAACATTTTTTAACTTTTTTAGAAAATGTTAGAAACGCATAAGTACAATTAAAGATATAGTTCCAGCGGCTTCTACTTACATCTTTTAATGTGTCTATTTTTGTGTGGCTTTGTAACAAATCATCCCAAAATCTAAAAGATTAATAAGTTTGAGGTTGAATAATTTTATCTAGAATGAAAAATTTTCTAGGTGAGGATATGAACTTGAAGCCTACATGTTAAAAGGCCTCTGCTGTTCCTGGCTGAGAAAAAATTTTCATTCTAGATACAATTAATAACTTTCAACCTCACATTTATTAATTTGTGAAGTTGGAGTGAAAAATCTAATTCTTAATAAACATGATTGTTTCATTCTAGTATTCATGCGGACCAATGAAATGGGGACAAATTTTATTTACTTATTTATTTTATTTCCATTTTTTAGATTGGACTAGTGATCAGTTTAATAAAATTCTAAAAATAGTCATTCAAATGAGAACGTAGACAGATAGATAAGCAGAAATCTTAAACATTTTTTAAACTTTATTAGAAAATGTTAAAAACACATATGTACAGTTAAAGATATAGTTCTAGCGGCTTCTACTTACATCTTTTAATGTGTCTATTTTTGTGTAGCTTTGTAACAAATCATTAATGATAATCATGCCATAGTCTACAGAAAACACACTTTTGTGCATTTGAAATGTATACTTTAATTCGATAAACTCTGTCCAGTATAAACATATTAAATTATAAATATGTAATTCTCACAGACTGCCATTTATTCGATTTTGTTTTTCTTTTCAAGTCCTTGTATACAAACCAGTAATGTTATTTTTATCATTTTCAATACAGAAATTTTTATAATAAATCTGAATCATTTAAATTAACTTATTAACTTCAAGGAAATCTAAAATATTTATGAATATTACATCACCGACATGCAGGCGAACAAAAATCCTAAGCACTTTCATATATATATATTTTTTTTTTTTTTTTTTTTTTTAAGGAAAAAAAAGTTTTAATTTTAGCCATTAAAACATGTAAAGTGGCATTACCTTAAAAATAGTGTTTAAATTAAATTTTGAAATTTATTAAATAGCTTTAAAATGTCAGGGTCATAGGCAAATACGCGTTCATATATCCAAATAAAGATAGATTAAATTTTGTTTGGGTGCAGTTTACAAGCTTGCAGATGATAATTATGTGGAGAAAATGTCATATACTTGACTTTTAAGTTTTTTCATATTCTATTAACTTTGAAACTTGTAATCTAAAGGTAGCTCAAAGATATAATCAGAACAAACTGTGCTATATATAAATATCCCAAAGCTATTATATCACTTACATGTTCACTTATCTAAATCGTATTAGAATATGTCGATATGTCGATAAGAACGAAAATTTTAATTAATTTTATTAGAAATTAGGCAATCATTTTAATTACATTAGGTACGCGAAAAGCTTTTTTTTTTTTTTTTTTTTTTTTCGCGTTTATCAAAACTTTCCGTGTAGAGTAAGGTTACAGTGTTTTAAAATAAAACTCTGGAACTGAATGCAGAGAAGTATTCAGTGAAAATGACTAATGACGATTCATCCCTCGTTTTTCTAGAATTTCAATAACACTCCTGACGTTATCATTATGAAACAAAAGTGGTCTGAAAAATCTTTCGTTTTTTATTGCTTTATGATACTCGTTTTCGTGTTTGAAAATTATCCTGTGTAAAAGGCATTAGATTCTTATCAAATGTTATTTTTCTTTCTTTCTTTCTTCTTCTACTTCTTCTTCCTCTTCTTCTTTTATTTATTTATTTATATATATATATATTTTCCCTTGATTAAAAAAAAAAAATGCTGAACAATTCTGAATTCTGAAATTAAATTTCATAAAAAAAGGAAAAAAAAAAAAAAAAAAAAAAAAAAATGAATGAATAATATAGTACGTTTGTTAGCGATTTTCAGTGTGATGGAATAAATGGTATAAGGGCATGCGAAAAATCGCCAAATGTGGAAAATTCTCGGCTGCAAAAGTATTCAACTTTTTAAAGACCTAATACAAAAAATTTTAATGCATAGTTTGTGCAATTCATTTATAAAATAAATACATATTTTTACTTTTTCTTACCCATATATATGGTAGAGAAAATATTGTTATTGGGCCGAATTTTCGAAATTGAACTTTTGTTATATTTACACGTTTTGAGGTCCTCTGAATTCAAAAAACATGTTTTTAGCGGTTGGTCTGTGTGTGTGTGCCTGCCTCTCTGTTATCAGCATATCTCTCGAACAAATAATAGCAAAAATTCTAGACTTTATATTTTAAATGTGTATCATATAGGGATGCTACACTAAACTTTTCATTGAGATCAAGCAAATGGCTCGTGTACAAGGACACTCAAGAGAATTCAAATACATTACGTCTATGGGCGAAATTAAACGAATATATATTTTTTTATATACGTAAAAACATGTTTCATGTAGAATAGGGTATGGAAATCATTCACTGTTCGTTTACAGGGTTACACAAAAGAACTAGATTATAGTGCGACAATACATGAAAATTCATGAAAGTGTATTTCAGGTTGTGACATGTGTTATCCTTATAGGACTGTATTTATTTGCCCCATGTGGTGTGTACATAACCTTCAGAAGGTATGCAGGGCTGCAAATATTTTAACCATAACATACTTTCATATTATTAGTGGAAGTGCTTTACTATAATATTTTACCATGTCCAGGAAAGCTGCTTAGAAA
Organism: Salticus scenicus; assembly: GCA_963930645.1. Taxonomy (NCBI): domain Eukaryota; kingdom Metazoa; phylum Arthropoda; class Arachnida; order Araneae; family Salticidae; genus Salticus; species Salticus scenicus. The sequence goes on along the minus strand of OZ005648.1, from coordinate 405,628,805 downwards.
TTGAAATTTATTCCTCATAGCCATATAGTAAATAATGTATTTTCTTAAGCTAAATATTCATCGCATAGTTTTCTATATATTTACACATTTTGAAGTTTCCTGAATACCGAAGTAAAGATTTTAACGTTTGATCTTTTTCTGTATCTCTCAGAATAAATTAAAAACAAAAAATTTCAGGCGATCCAAATGTTGTATTTTGAAATTAGTACGTTTGTTACTAGAAAAGTTTAATAAAGATTGATAAATTTCAAGGAATGTTGCGTGTGAAAGTTGTCTGAATGATTTTAAATAAACTTTTGAATTTAATAACAGATTTGAATTCTATATAAATATAGGTACAATAATGAAATGAGGGGTTAAGAGGAGGCGGTATCCCCCTCACATAGAATTATTTGTCAAATAAAGCTGTTCCGAAGCCTAATTTGTATTGTTTTAACAGTACTCGTTATCTTACCCCTTAATCTCCAATCTGTATTTACTGTATTAAATTTCAGGGTAAGAAAAAGTCATGTGAGTGACACACCAGATTATTTTTTACTTTCTCTTACCCATATATATGGTAGAGAAAATATTGTTTTTGGGTCAAATTTCTGAATTTGCGTTTATGATATATTTACATACTAGCAGGCTTTGCCCGCTCTGCTGGACCCAATACTTAAATGAGTTGTCAAAATACCATATCATTATTAATAAGCTGAGTTTAAAGTTCTCGCTGTGCTGGGTAGAGATTTTTCTCACTCGCAACGTGAGAAGTCCGTGTTCCCGCTGCCTTCGGCAACAACTTACCCGATTCTTACTTCCCCTTCCCCAGTAGCTAAATTAGAAGTTTTGCGAAATCTCACCAAAGTACATAAAGCGTACACCTAATCAACATCCACACACCAAAATTCGCCATTCTAAGATAATTTAAAGCGAAATCAAACGGGAAAATGTGTTTTTACACGTGTTTATATCCTCCGACCTCAAGGGAGTAAGGGGGGGGGGGATTTCGTAAAATCCCATTACAACAAGTGTCGGATACATATAACGATTTACGCATCAAATTTCGTGACCGCAGATCACTTAGATTTCCCAAGCCAAATTTAGCGCTAAAAGGGGGGTGGGGGGTGGAGTTCTTGAATTTGCTACGATCGAAAATCACAAAAAAAAAAAAAAAAAACAGAAATGTGTTTTTGGAAATATCCTAAATGAGACACATGGCTGTTTCCAATACTTTTGTAACATTTGTAGTAGAGCTCTACTAAAAAAATCCGGAATTTCGGAAATTTCTCCTCGAAAAACGATTTTTTCCCTCTCTCCTTTAAGAATCAAGAATAACAAAATCGCACATAATGTTTTATTTATACTCAAGTCTAATCTCATAATGAGCAAATTCTTCACTGTGAAGTAATTTGGTTCCGAGTTATGCTTACAAACTTTTCTTTGCTTCTTGCCCTCCAGAGGATAAGAGGGGAGGTATCGCGTAAATATCGTTTCTTTAGGTGTCGGATCCAAAGCATCCAAAGCACCAAACTTCGTGACCGCAGCTCTCATAAATTTCTCAGGACAAATTGAGCGCTAAAAAGGGTGTCTCGAATTTGCTCATTGAAACACATTCCATCCCCTCTCCCCCCCCCCCCCCAAAAAAAAAAAAAAAAAAAAATGGCAGATCACAAGATATCAAAAACGTGTTTTGTAAATATCCTAAAGAAGTCGCATGGCTGTTTTTAACATCTTTGTTCCATTTTTGGTAGAGTTTGCAAAATTTCCAGGACAAATTTAGCGCTAAAAGGGGTGCCTTGATTTTGCCCCCTCGTAACCTCCTCCCCCCCCCCCCCAAAAAAAAAAAAAGGGGAAAGGTGTTTTTGGAAATAGAAGGAAGTTGCTTAGCTTTTTCTCAACATCCTTATTCCATTTTTGGTAGAGTTCTACTAAAAAATCAGGAATTTTCGATATTTCCCGCAAAAATATATTTCCCCCTCCCTTCCCTTAAAAATAAAAAATTCCTAAATTGCAGATAATGTTTTATTTGTGCTCATGTCTAGTCTTTCCGAGTCAATTTCTTTGCTGTGAAGTAATTAGGAGTCGAGTTATGCTTACAAACGGGGTTTTGTCTTTTGTCCCCCCAGGGGGGGGGGTGGAAGGTGAGTAATTTCGAAAAAGTTGATAGATATAATTTTAAGTTGTGTAAAGATCTAAATTCCTGCGAAGCGCCGTTGAATTCCGTCCAGCCGTTCTCAAGTGATACCCGGTCAAACGTGTTTTTTTCTTCCCCCCCCCCAGGGGAATAACGTGGGGAATTTCGAAAACGTTGATAGATATAATTTTAAGTTGGGTAAAGACCTAAATTCCTGCGAAGCGTCGTTCAATTCCGTTCAGCCGTTCTCAAGTGATGCTCAGACAAAAATAGTGTTACAGACATACGGCTACCATGACACACACACACACACAAAATTTTCTGAAGTCATTTTCGACTTTCATGGTGTGTGAAACGTGAAGACATCGCAAAAATTTTTGATTCTGACAAATTTACAGACAAAAGTCTGTTTTTATTAATGTAGATTTTAAGGTCCCTGAATCAGAAAAACAGCTTTTTGGCGGTTGGTCTGTGTATTTGTCTGTGTGTCTGTTACCAGCATATCTCAAGAACAAATAATAGCAGGGAGTACCAGTTCGGTATTCTAAATCTGTAGACCGATGTGTAACACTAGACCTTTCTTTGAAATCAATAAATGGTTCGTGTACAGGGCTATTCAAGATAATTTAAATACATTACGCCTGTGGGAGAAATTTCTGGTAAGTTGAGTGTAATATATCTACAGGCTGTCTTAAGCAAAATTGAAGGAATATATTTTTTATATGCATAAAAGTATGTTTCGTGTAAATGTTTGTTTAATAATATATAGATAATTTCCATAATTTTATGAGTAAAAAAAGTCTATATACCTATTAACTAAATTACGTTAATAGAGAGATGCCTGCAATTATCTAGGAAATATTCTTATTGCAATCTCAATGAACAAAAGGACAATGGTTAACGCATCTCTAATTAAAAATATGAAAATGTTCTTTGAACAATGCATAATATATTAATTAAATTTATTTAACGAATGTTAAGCTTTCTTGTACACAAATCAATTATGTATTTTGAAAAAATCATTGAAGGCAAAATGTTTGAAT